>CM038624.1:1660000-1687500 GCA_021554675.1 Leuciscus idus
GCTGCACAAAGAAGGACGTGAAGAATAACACTTAACGTAATGAAGTTGAACATAATGATTGAGGATGAAGCTCAGATATCTTACAGTAAGTGTGAACAGCGATCACAGATGTTTAGGCCGACAGTAAACCTCCTAAAGGCTCTAGAAACACCTATAACTGACTCTCTGAATCTGTCATCAGTCCAGCTGCTCGTCTGGCAAATTAAGAGGAGACAAAAAAACTGCAGAAATGTTTTCGTTTTCAGCATTTACATGTGAAAAAAGATCATTATGTCTTTATAATTCTAGTCTATCAGAACACATTTTTTTGGGATTTCAGTCTGTGCACATCTGCTGTATTGACAGATGTTTGAGAGAAGAAACACACCGTGTCACAGCTGTGACGAGACGCGCGTGCAGAGAAAATACATGCGTATGAGTCTGATAATATACAGGTTACAGCATGAGAAGAGAGAGAGAGAGAGAGAGAGAGAGAGAGAGAGAGAGAGAGAGAGAGAGAGAGAGAGAGAGAGAGAGAGAGAGAGAGAGAGAGAGAGAGAGAGAGAGAGAGAGAGAGAGAGAATTTGTCGTAATTATGACTGTTCATCTCATAATTTTGGGGTTTTATGTCATAATTTTGAATTATGTCATAATTATAACATTTTTATCATGATTTTTCCATGTCATAATTATGCCTTTTTTTGTAATTTAGACTCGTCAATTTGACTTTTTGTCAAATTAATGACGTTTCATCTCATAATTCAGAATTTTATGGCATAGTTTTGAATGATCATAATTATACAATTTTTATCATATTTTATTCATGTCATAATTATGACTTTTTTATCTCATAATTCTGAATATTATGATATAATGACTTGTGTCATAATTACATTTTGTAAATTTCAATTTTGACTTAGTTTTTATCTCATTATTTTGTGTTAATAATAATAATAGGGTTAAAGTAAATGCAAGTGAAATTGACCGCACGTCTTTTACCTTTTCCATATTTATATGGATTTTTTTTTTTTTTTTGCATAATTTTTTGTTGTGGTGATTTAGACAGATTATTAGTCTGTGATGAATTTGTGACTCTTTTATGAAATCCCACCAGCTCAAAAGAGTCATTTGTTCATGCATTGCACTACAGTGGTCATGCTGTAGAGTTGTGCATTTATCAGTTTGAATTATGTCATTTAATTCAGACAGCAAACTCACTCCAGCACATTACACATCAGCTGTTTGTCGGCGCTGGAAACTCTGAGTCTGTGAATGAAAACGCTCCTCCATTGCTGGTGCTCACACTGAAACAGATTTTTAATGTGAAGTTTGACACAAGTGTCTTACTCGTGTTTAATGGCATGCGTCGTGATTCATGCTTTCACGAAGCACTCTGCTCTTTTATAATGTCTCTTCTCTTTTGGTTAACTCACATGTTTTGTCATAATCTGAAGCAGCATCACTAACACATGTGAGGGTTCGTAATGAAAAGCATCATTGAATCTCCATCTTTTATCTCGTTCTGATTTGGTCTGAGAGCTCTCTGTGTACGGCCTGTGATGCACACGTCATCATCAGTCCCATCGCGAGCGCGTGATCACGGTGTCTCGTCTTCCTCTGCCATCAGGTTGTTGTCTTTGAGATGTTTGGAGAAAGTGGATTTGATGAGCAAACATCTCTCAACATCTGCTGTATAACACAAGGTCACACATTTACACCACATCAGACAAAACTAAAATAATGCTTTGGTAAATCATAATTATGACACAGAAAGTCAAAATTATGAGATATTAGATAAGTAAGAATGATGACATACAAATTCAGAAATATGATGAAAAATGCCATAATTGACTTTATCTCAAAATTTTGATTTACTGTCAATTTTGACTTATGTATCATAAGTATGATTTTTTATCTCATAATTCTGAGTTTAATGTACTAGTTTTAATTTGTCATAATATTATTATATTTTTATACTGTTTTTCAGATTTCTTCAACTTGTCAATTTGTAATAAGTATGACTTTCTTATAATTTTTATGTGTCAATTTTGACTTTTCCTCCTAATTATGACTTTTTATTTCAGAATTCTGAGTTTTTTGCCAGTTTTGAATTTTTATGTCATAATTATGACTATATCATAATTTCAACTTTTTATCTTTAGTTTTCTGAATATGGCATAATGTAGACTAGAATTTCAATTTTTAATCTCAGAATCTGATTTACCAAAGCATGATTTGGTGGTGAGAATGGGCTATACCGACATATAAAAGAACAACCACAGTTTAAAGCACAGGTAAATCTGACACTATTAACAAACACAAACACAACTTTTCACAGAAAACACAAAATAAATGAGTGAAAATAACTTTGTCCTTTCATAAACAGCTGGACGACGCACCATGGAATAGAATAACTCATTCTTGTTTTTAAATGTACTCCGCATTGTGTCTTTGTCTTCTCTCAAAATCATCTTATGTGTTTGTGTTGGTCTATTTCACCACACACACCAGTTCTGTAGTGCCTGTGTTGTAACGCCGAGGTTTAAATATAAATCTCCTGCTCTAAACAGTTCTGGAAGGTCAGAGTGAAACTGCAAGGTGTTTAAGTTTAGTTTTCACTTTTTAACTTCAGGATTTTTCCCACCAGAGAGAGTCCGAGAGAACAGCTGTAGAAACTGATTATCAAGCGTTTTCTAAGGACAGTCGCAATATGTTTCGTTCTGTTCATCCTCCAACTTTTGCTTTCTCGAAATTGCAACGTCCTTGTTGGTTTTCCAGTCTTTGAGCGCTGTGTATTTCAGCACGGCTCTCTGCGGGTCGACTCTATATCCAGGACTGATTCTGCTGTGGCTCACGACTTACGGAATATTGCAGCGCATTGCATTGTGGGATACATTATTGTGTGGTGTGTGTTCTGTTGTTTATTACATATGTTGGTAAATGCATCAGGCCATTATTCAATGCAAGTTGTGCGCAGAATACATCATATTTCCTGAATCATTGCATCCTTTTCTTAATTAGTATCTATGTGTTGTAAATATATCTAAAACAATATATTAATTCATTTACAAATACGACTTATTTTGAGTGTATGTTTTCTTACCCTGTTGTTTTTTCTTGTTTTAAGCAAAAAAAAAAAAAAAAAGGGATTATAAAACAAACAAGTCTTTTTATTTTGCTTTGCAAGTAAACATGTCTTGTTTTAAGGATGCTGTGATGTTTTTATTGCAAAATAAACAATAATATTGATTACACAATTATTATTATTATTATTATTATTATTATTTAGCATTTTTAGAATTAATGTACTATTTCAAAGCTTTCAGGATGTTTTATCTGAAAGCCATGCAAAGTCAAATAAAAGCGCCGTCCCTGAGCGGCGGATTGCTGTGTAACACGTGTGTCTGAACGTTCTGTCAAGGTTATGAACAAACGTTCTTACAGTAACATTAATAGAATATTGGTTCACAGTTATCTGGTCTTAAATAACGTTATCAAAATGTTAGCACAACATTATTTAAATGTTTATTTTTTTATTTTTATGTTTTAGTTGTATATTGATCTAGCATTCAGAACGTTCATAGAACATTCAAAAGTAACGTTTCAGTAATGTTTGCAAAATGATAAAATGGCTTGTAACTTCTACAAATTTTGTTTTATTTTATTTTTATTATAAAACAAAAATTATGATATTTTATTATTTTAAATAATTTAATTTAATTTCTTTATTTTATTGCCATAAAAAAAAGGTAATTGTCTGACATTTTATCTGTTTTCTTTTCTTGAAATTGCGAGTTTATATTTCCCAATTCTGAGAAAATAAGTCAGAATTTGCTAGTTATAAAGTTGATAAATGTGTACATTTATGAAGTGGATATTTTGCATTTGTATCTTTATTTCTGTCATGACGACTCTCAGAGTGTTTGGCATGGTAAATGCTCATTGGCTACTGATACAGCAGGAACCAATCAGCTGCGCCCTATAGATAACCATGTGATGATGACATGTGAGTTAAAGGACCTGTTAGCCTGCGCCATCTAGAGTTTCATGACACAACTTTTGGATTTCTTGCAATTGTCAGATTTGCAAGAAACAAAGTTGGAACTCAAATATGTGCAAAATAAACGTGGAATTTAAAATAAATAAAAAAAGAGAAAAAAAGTCACAATTACCTTTGTTATTTTATATTGTGTGGCAGAAACCTGCGTCCATTGAGGACAGGTAAACTAGTGAATCATCATGATGGCACCCACTGGTTTTCCAACCCGATCTCACGGCAATTCATACGAATTTTACGAGGTGGCTAATTCGTATGAATTCGAACGAATGACCTACCCCTGACCCCGCCCCTAAACCTACCCCTGACCCCGCTTCTAAACCTACCCCTGACCCCGCCCCTAGACCTACCCCTGACCCCGCCCCTAAACCTACCCCTGACCCCGCCCCTAAACCTACCCCTGACCCCGCCCCTAAACCTACCCCTGACCCCGCCCCTAAACCTACACATCACTGGGGTTTAAACAAATTCGTACAAGTTAGGTCGTACAAATTTGTATGAATTAGCCACCTCGTACTCACTTGTGAGATAGAGTTGGTTTTTCACGAAGGCTAGAAAAGGAACGTTCTCGTCACTAAAGTGCCTTACATAAAAAACAACAACAAAAAAACAGATGCTTGACGTCATTCCTACTGTATCTATCAGACCGTATCTCTCTCTCTCTCTCTCTCTCTCTCTCTGTTGACTGAAGCGTTGAGCGCATGATTGACACGGACTGAGATTTAACACACTTTCATGAGCGAGACGTCCACGATCACGTCGTCTGTCGCCTCCATTAGATCTCCGTCTCCTTCGTCTGCATCTCTTAATGAATTAGGAAAGGTCACTTTGAGGGAATTGTTGTCGCCATTAATAAAATTGCCTAGCAATCCGCTGACTGCAGTCTAGTGCAGGTAATAATCCTGATGGGAATATCGAAGGAGGGGAGGATCCAGACGTTTGAAGAAATCTGTAAACAAGGTGAAGAATCGCCTCAATGACTTCATTTCATAAAGCACATAATGAAATAGTTTGGCCAGAAATAAGACGCCTGTCATCATTTACTCAGCCTTCCTGTCATTCTAAACCCTGAAGATGTTCAGCACAGGCTTTCCCAACTGGGGGTTTGTAAAGTAATTGCTGGGGGTTCTTGAGTTGAAAAGCTTATTATTAAACCCAAATGTAAAATTTAAATACATAAATGTGGCTGCAGTTAATCAAAATAAAACTTAAATTGTAATATGGCTTGGTGTAAATATCAAACCAAAGGCTGCGATTCAATTCTTTTCCATCCATCCATCCATCCATCCATCCAATATTAAGTGTATTTGCATGCCATCTTTATCCAGCATCAGATAACTCTGAGTATGCAAATGTATCCTTAAATTATTGAAATATTAACTTAAAATCTCGGTACTTCAAGTAAATATGTTTAAGTTTTTTACTAAACATTTAGCAGAATATCAAAGCTGCTCTTTCCTAATCAGTGAGTAAACTATCTAATGGTGGTTGAATAATGAACTGGATCTGTTTCTCAAACAAACCAAATATTAGGGCTTCAGAAGGAACTGGAATATATATATATATATATATATATATATATATTTGTTTACTTCTTTTTATCCTTTTTGAAGCTTCTCACGCCCTGGTCACTGTTTGCTTTCCTCGTATGTAAAAGAGCAGCGTGAACATTCTGCTCAGCGTCTGCTTTTCTGCTCCACAGAAGAAAGAGAGTCATACGGGTCACGACATGTTGACAGTTCTTTTACGTTTGGCTGAACGAACCTTTTAAAGGGATGTTTTTGAAGGTCTGAAGATGAAGATCTTCACAGGTCAGTGGAGTTTAGAGGACTCGTTCTCTCTCTCTGTTCGTCCTGCTTCAGAATAATGAGCTGGTGGCTATTTTAAAAGTTCAGCGTTACGGTAATTCAGAAACAGCCTCTGAGGGTCGAGAATGACATGTGACATTTTCCGTTTGACTCACAGGCTCTCCGACGTGTTCGTCAGTGACTGTAAAAGTACATGATGTCACAGTTATAGTGTTTTAGAAAACATACGTCTCTGTTTTTCGAGCGAATTTATGCAACGGTTAGTTTCGGTCCACTAATAGTATTGCATAAGCGGCGATCAGCACTGGAGCGCTTCACTGTTTGCTTGTCTGTGTCCGATGCTTTTTTGGGAAACCATTTCATTTTCATTCCATTACCAAAAATGGTAACATCTAAATGACAAATATTATGAAAAATATTATCACTGAAACAAACAAAATACATTATTTTATGCCAAGAAAGCTAATTGTATGGATTGAATCAGGTAGAAATAGCTGTTTAAGGTAGTAATTGCCCCATTTACAGTGTGTGTATCGAGCCACGGTCCAACATTGTGATGCATCAGAGTTGTACGTCACTGTAAACTGCGCCAAACTTCTACAGTGTGTTTGATGCATCATAAAAGCAGCTGTGAGCTCACTGAGAAATTAATATAACAATTGCACTGCATTGTAGAATATACTATACACTGCCGTTCAAACGTTTGGGGTCAGTAAGATTTTTTAAATGTTTTTGAAAGACTCTTTTCTGCTGCCTTTATTTGATACATTAAAAATTGTGAAAAAATATTACGGTTTAACAGTTTTCTATGTGAATATGCATGATCACATGATGGTCACATGATCCTTCAGAAATAATTTTAATATACTTGATTTGATACTCAAGAAGTTATGATTAGTATCAATGATGAAAACAGTTGTTCTGCTTCAGAATTTTGTGGAAAACATGAAATTTTTTAATTTTATGAATAGAAATTTCAAGAATATAATTAATGTTCATAAATGTATGTTCATAATTAATGTTCATAAATTTGAAATAATAATATTCCGTAACATTACATTACACATGTCTTTACTGTCACTTTTTACTAATCTCAAAACTTTTAACAGCAGTGTAGTATTTTTTGTCTTGTTTTTCCACTAAAAACAGGGACATTTTAGTTTTAGAAGCATAATGCTGAAAGATAAACATTAGACATAGTTTATTGTTCTTAATATCAAATATTGTTTGTTATCTTCTGCATGTACTGAACACACTGATCAAACACAGGCCGATCAGAGCCGTGCTTATATTCACAGCACAACCGTGTGCGATATTGCTTATATATTTACACAGCTTCCAAATGTTTTACAGTAGAGGCAGTTTTCGCTCGCAGTCTTTTTGTTCCTCTCCGTCTTCTCGTTCAGAGAAAGTCGAGTGACTTTGCCTCGGGGTCTCTGGCGGAGCGTGATAATGACATGCTGTTACATTTCCAAGCGCAATAAAATCAACTTTGCCATCGTGTCGACCTCGCAGACGTGTGCTAATCAGCTTCTCTCGTCTGCTCCTGCAGGATCTTTCATTTTCTTCTGTGGAAATGAACGCTCGGGTTCTGTTGAGCGAGTGTGTGGTGAAATTGCTGTGTTGCTCCGTGGCCATCATGTCGGTGTGTTGGCCAGATTAGACTGTAATTGTGCCCTGAAACGCAGTCAGAACACACTGACCTTCAGTCCACGATGCCCTCGGCGAGTCTTCGCTCTATTACTGACGCGTGAGTTGCACCAGTGTGAAGGATGACAGCGCTGGTGTCACAAACTCTGACTGAGAAACACGGAGGGATGAAATGCAATGACAGAACATGAACTGCACAAGCTACTAAGGTTTTGAGCTGTAATGAAATGATGATCGACTGGTAAACTGGAAAATAAAACCACAGTATAGTTGACCAGTGGAAGATTTGCTAACTACTATACGATAACATATATGGTGTAATGACTTTTGCAAGTGATATATACAGTCAAACCAAAATTCATTCAGACACCTTAAATATTTCTCACATTATCACAGATTTTAGAAAATGGTAATAAAATATGACAAGAATATCGGTTGATATTTGACTGGTTTTGTCCGTCCTTCTGTTAGACTGTCTCACACATGAATTATGTTGAATATCTGTCAGCTGTTAAATTTAACTACACAATTAGATAATACCAGTTTAGCTCAACCAATCACCAAGCAATGCTTCATTTTGTTCAGTCTGTGTGTAAAAAGAGCATTAGCAATTAAAGACAAAACACTTCAGCAAAACATGATCAGCTCAAAGTGTCCCAATCATTTTTGATCCCAACATGTTACTGATAGTCTCTGTATGAAGAATATTTGGGTATAATATGTCACAGTTTACTTTATTTTGCTCTCCTCACTTACATAACTGAACTATAGTGTCCTGCACACACTAGTAGAAAAATATCTAAAATTATATCTGGTGTCTGAATAATTTTGTTTCCTTGCAAATACTGAAATATAAGGAAGTTACCTTTAAAAATCCAGTTTGCTTCCTTAAAAAAATATATCTGGTGTCTGAATGATTTTTGGTTTGACTGTAAATAGGAAATAATTATATATGAAATCCTGTCAAAAAATGTCACATTCATGACATTGTAAAATGACAAAGTTAAATCCCTGTAAAGTTTGCAAAAAATATAACCAAAGATCACATTGTGCAATCAATGTTTTAATGTATTTATAGGTTGTAAATCCATTAGTTGGCACAGTAAGAATTGCAAATGCATCTGACTCTGAACAAGCTTGCAAAGTGAGTCCTTCTTAAACGAACTGACTGGTTGTCAAGAATGAAAACATGTAGGTTTGTGTTTCTCTTACACTTTAATGTATTTTGAATTGCACAGGAAAAACACTGAAGGCTGAGCATAATTTAATTGTTTGAAAAAGTTTCTAGTTCCATTTCAAGCTGTTAATTTTACAGCACAGAAAGTGATTTTACTTGCCATTGGCTATATGTCTGCTGTGCATGACAAATACATGCATTGTAGAAATACTGTGCATCGAGACCAAAGCCAGTCGAAGCAAACGAATATCACAGACGTCGAGCTGAGAATGATAATTTTCCACCTGAGAAGCGAGACGGATTGATTCGACAGTCGAGGCAGCTCGCTCAGGTTTAACAGCTCATGTTCTTATGCACTCTCGGTCGGCGTGTGTTAGCGCTATCCCAGAATGCCTCAGTCAGCCTGGGGAACTGGCTATTTGAGTGGACGGAGAGATCATTCCTGCCCCAAAGACAGCGAGACGTAGGCCAGCGCAGAACCCCAGTGTTGGAGACCCGGTCCAGACCCGCCGGAGGTTTACAGGCCTGGTCGGACGTCACAGATGCAGAGATATATGGAGATGCTGGAAATGGATCATTTCACACAAAAGTGAGATTGTGTTGGTTGTGAATGTAAAATTATTTGGTGTAGAGCATGTTTCAAAGAGAGATATTTTAATATTTTGATATTTAGATTATCTTAAAGTCGGCATTAAACGGAAGTTGCACTCGTCTTTTTTTCTATGTCGTATATCCGAGTGAAACACTTCTGGAACAAGAACAAATGTGGGCGGGGCTTGATTTTGTCTGTGGGGAATTGATTGGATGGTTGTGGTTTGCTATTGGCTGATCTCATGTGATTGACAGGTTGCCCCGCCCTCGTCATCAGAGAAGAGAAGAGATGCTGCAAGAGGAACTTATTCTGATTCAAGATTCTGAGGCACATAAAAAAAAAAGATAAATAATTTATAATAAACACTGCAATATTCCATTAAAAAGTAAAAACTGTCAATTTTGATTTCATGGTGGTCTTAAATCCCTCTGCAACTGATCAAATAAGAAAATTAGATAAACAGAAACAATTAATGCATTAGATATGGAAATATAGCAATATTACAATGAGGAATATAGAGTGATGTCAGTAATTTACTTAGACATTCCATCTCGATCATTCATTAAACAAGAAAGTCATGCCAACTTTGTCATGCCAATTAGCTTATTAACCTAATTAAAGATCCGTCTGTTCCATTGACTTGTGTTCATACACATGTGGGAGAGCAGAAACACAAACATGGTGGTGCATTAAAAAGTTCATGTTTGCTGACGTGGGGATTTGTGTCAGTAGAAGATGCATCATCACAGCATGACCTCTTCGCTGAATTAAAGGAAAACACACGTTTGCAGCATTGCAGGAAAGTGGAGTAGATTTTACATTTCTACATGTTGAATATATGTTTTCAAAAATGACAAGATCAGGACAGTTGCAGTGTCCGAAGGAATTTCCCATGTTCAAAGTCTAGTGTGGCCGTCCCTTAAAGGCCCCCTGAAGTCAAAATGTAAGTTAGGATGAGCATGTTACCCTTAATGTTATGAACAAGCTGGTGTGCTCCAAAACAATGACAAAATTCGCATTTCGGAGATATAAGCATTCAAAACTTAGTCTCTCACTTCCGCTAAAATGGATCAGGGATTTTTATGACGTCATCGCGGACTTCAGCTTCTCATCACATCTTCTGTCCAATCACACGCTCTCTAGAATCTAAGGCTCCGCCCCCTCTGCTATAAACACCAGCTGGCCGAAGCGAGTGTGGCTGTACCTGACTGTACGTTCGGTAGCAAACGCATGAACAAATGCTGACTCTGTTTTGAACGATTCAGTTCGATTCTGGTTCGACTGGTTCACAAAAAAAGGAACCGGTTCAAAAGAAGGATTCGTTCACGAACCGGACATCACTACCGACACGTCACGGAGCAATATGGGCTGGAGATGTGTGTTCGGTTGCTCAAACGCTCAAGTTTTATTCCGTTTTCAGAATGAAATGGCTAGAATTTATTCACACCTCTAACGTTACTATCGAATCCAGCGTATCAGCGCTCGGATTCGTTTCCATGGTGCTGTCAAGTACGACTCGCACTCTGTGAGGTAAACTAAACGCTATTGGGTATTCGAAAAGGGGGAGGAGCCATTCAATATGTCCCACCTTAGCTTCCTGTTTCAGTGGAAATTACGTCAACACATCAAACAAAGCTCTGCGTTTAAAGGCACTTCAAGATTGTCACTCATGACTTTTATTTTGGCGGCACGGCGGACATTTATGTGCTGAGAACGTCTTCATTAGTTTATGATCTGTATTCAGTCCTATCTAATATGCTATTATATTGAACTGTTAAACAAAGAAAGTATACGGTGTATGGAACAGGATTATTGCATTTCCTGTGTAATTGATGCTCAATGTTGTTAGCTGAGCATAAAAACATGATCATGTTTCGCTTGGTTCCTTCAAAGTTGCGTTGGATTTCCTCCTTGGCGTAAAAGTCGGAAGCGTCTGGACTTTGGCGTCGATCCATCTATCGCTGTTTTGCATGTTCGTGGAGTCAATATATAGACTATAAACTGTGTGTTTCCAGTTCCTGTTGTCGTGAGTTTGACACTGGAAACACGCAGTTTATAGTCTATATATTGACTCCACAAACATGCAAGCTAATTTAGTCCCGCTAAAAGGTATATATAACTAAACTAAACTAAACTAAACTAAAATTGTTCCCAGTTCCTGTGGTGCGAACGTCAATGGTTATAGGAACTACACTAAAACAAAAATGCTGGGTTGTTTCAACCAATGTTTGGGTTGAATATGGACAAATCCAACCGTTGTGTTTAAAAACATAATTTAATTTAATTTGACCCAAACATGGGTTGAAACAACCCATCATTATTTAGAGTGTATACAATCGTTCCTCTGGTGCGAAACCCTCTATCTTTGTCAGGTCACTGAAACATTGAATGCAATCTGGAGTTCCCTGTAAAACCTTTACAAATGGAAAGAGCTGCGGATATTTCCAGTCCCATTTCCCATTAACACTGTTAATGCACATTGAAAGTATTCTTCAGAAAATGTAGCTCATAAATGGCAATAAAAGCAGAACACCTGCTGGCAGTGGCCACAGATGAGAAACACACACTGCTGGGGTTTTACAATGCATTCTTTTTAAAGTATTGGTTTATTGATTTTTCCTTTTTTTTTTTTCTTTTTTTTTTTTTTTTTTTCTGTAAAAGTTTCTAGATGAACGGAAGCTTTATGGCTTTGGTTCCACAGAACTTATTTGTAGTATAATATTAATATGGAGGAGGGATGATGCTGAAAAAATGCTGAGGATGCAGTTTTCTATGGATGCTTGTTTCTGCCACTGAATAGAACATTTTAAAAGATAATTGTGTCTTATATCTCACAATTGTGTGTTATAAAGTGAGAATTGTGTGTTATAAAGTCAGAATTGCGAGATATAAACATGCAATTCTGAGAAAAAAGTCAGAATTGCGAGTTTATTTCTTGCAATTGCGAGTTTATATCTCACAACTCTGACTTTATAACACACAATTTACACTTTATATCTCACAACTCTGACTTTATAACACATAATTTACACTTTATATCACACAATTCTCACTTTATAACACACAATTGACACTTTATATCACACAATTCTCTTTATAACACAATTCTGACTTTATAACTCACAATTGAGACTTTATATCACACAATTCTCACTTTATAACACAATTGCAAATTTATATCATGCAGTTCTCACTTTACAACACACAATTGCAAGTTTATATCACACAATTCTGAGATAAAAGTCCAAACTGCGACATGTAAACACATAATTGTCAGAAAAAAGTCATAATTGTGAGACAAAAAGTCACAATTATCTTTTTAATGTTTTATTCTTTGGCGGAAACAAGTTTCCATAGAGTTCTCTTTGAGTTTATACCTATACAACTAAAGGCACAGTTCAGTAACATACTGAGTCATACTAGAATCTGTTTCAAATCTATAGTCAAGATCCACAATAACTCTTATGCCAATCTCACTTGAAAATATTAGCAAGGATTGATGGGGATGTGTGTAAAAAGCCTGAAAAAACGACATAAATTAAAGCAAAACATACAAGCAAAGTGTCATGACCTAAACATGATGTAGTCATCGACATCAAACCGAGGGATAATGTCTTCCCGTGTTGAAAATAATGATAAAACTATGATGAGAAGGTTAATGTATCAATCTTCACAGTGTGAGATTGCTTCTCTCTCTTAATTTGGAGTAAATACATGAAGGAAAATCAACTATCAAAGCTGTAGATAAATGAATGCATGTTTTTTCTTAATTTATTCATGACATCAACAGTTAAAGACATTCCACAGCACAGCATGACTGTTCTCAAGAAAAATCAATCAATCATGAGCAAAATAAATATTAATACTTGTGAATATGAGTCAGATTGGCTCTGTCTACAACCTACACATAATATTATAACTAAAATGGATCTTCATAAATGTCTGATTTGGTGCATTGATGTACATCGCCAGCAACACAAGCTTTTTATTATAAGCCACGACAGATGCGGGTGTTTGCAGATTACAGAATTACTAACTATAAAATGGAAAACGTTACACTGACTTGGTTTCCACTGTCTGTGAGTGAAGCTTAGGAAACCTGCGGGAAAAATAGACATTTTAGACGAAGAAAATAAAGCCTTCTTTTCATGAAAGGTTTTGGATTGTGACATTTTCATTAATACTTCCACAACATCTGGAACTGCAATTAAATAATCCAATCCAATCCCATCCATCACTGGATATCGTTCCATCCATTCATCATTGTAGATCTTTCCATCCATCCATCCATCCATCCATCCATCCATCCATCATTGTAGATATTTCCATCTGTCTATCTATCTATCTATCTATCTATCTATCTATCTATCTATCTATCCATCCATCCATCCATCCATCCATCCATCCATCCATCCATCCATCCATCCATCCATCCATCCATCCATCCATCCATCCATCCATCCATCCATCCATCCATCCATCATTGTAGATCTTTCCATCTATCCATCCATCATTGTAGATCTTTCCATCTATCCATCCATCCATCCATCCATCATTGTAGATCTTTCCATCCATCCATCCATCATTGTAGATCTTTCCATCTATCCATCCATCCATCCATCCATCCATCCATCCATCCATCATTGTAGATCTTTCCATCTATCTATCTATCTATCTATCTATCTATCTATCTATCTATCTATCTATCTATCTATCTATCTATCTATCTTTCCATCCATCCATCCATCCATCCATCCATCCATCCATCCATCGTTGTATATTGTTCCATCCATCCATCCATCCATCCATCCATCCATCCATCCATCCATCCATCCATCCATCCATCCATCCATCCATCCATCATTGTAGATCTTTCCATCCATCCATCCATCCATCCATCCATCATTGTATTTCATCCATCCATCCATCCATCCATCCATCCATCCATCCATCCATTCATCCATCCATCGTTGTATTTCATCCATCCATTCATTCATCCATCATTGTAGATCTTTCAATCCATCCATCCATCCATCCATCCATCCATCCATCCATCCATTGTTGTATTTCATCCATCCATCCATCCATCCATCCATCCATCCATCCATCCATCCATCCATCGTTGTATTTCATCCATCCATCCATCCATCGTTGTATTTCATCCATCCATCCATTCATCCATCATTGTAAATCTTTCCATCCATCCATCCATCCATCCCTCCATCCTCAAACTCAACTCAAACGTGCAGTGCAACTATGACATTTTGGTTATTACTGGTAAAAAGGCTTCATCTTTTTCATGCATACTAATTTATTTCTGTACTCCTTTCTTTTTAACATTAATGAAAGTGAAATGTGACAGATTTCCAGATTCACGTGTGTTTGCTTGTTATTCTCCTGGCATTCTCAACCGGTGACATCAATAACTTCAGGATATCGATTTGAATAAGGATGCACCATTTGGGAGCAATAAATAACATGAATCAAGGAGAGGGCATCTCTAAGCAGTCGTAGTTCAAACGAGCCGTTCATCGGTTAACTCACACCGTATCTTCTCTCCGACAGACGCGGAGGCTCTTAAGAGACGTTTGGAGACACACTTATGAATCCACGACCGGAAAGAGGAAATAAAGTTGCTTTTTGTTGTTGCTTGTTTTGTTTCTCTCTTTCACACACACACACACACACACACACACACACCACACACACACACACACACACACACACACACACACACACACACACACACACACACACACACACACACACACACACACACGTGTTCTGCTCTTGCTGGAGCCATAAGCCCATCCTGGAAGATTTATGAATACGTTAGAATAGCCTGAGCCAACAGTTTTCAAAGAAGTGGAGTGAAAATAAATTAAATAGCCCCACAGGCAATTCATCTGCTGCTTGATGGATTACATACTCATCTTCATACTCTCTCTCTCTCTCCTGCTCTCGCTCTCTTCAGAAGATTGGCAAACATTTGGCAAACAAACGAACAAACACGAAACAACTCAATTAGGACATACGCGCAACGAAGTCTGTCAGTGATGAATTGTGGATGGAAAAATATGTCTGGGATTGAGGAGACAACATGATGAAAAATGATTTGTCTTTCGAGGTGACGAGATCAATGTTTATTTCTTTCTCAGGGAAAGACTGACAACATGCCCATAAATTCTGGGAAACGTTTCTGGAGTCTTGTATGAGGATTTAGGGGTCGTATCATGCATTTTGATTCTTTTTTTTTTATACTACCCATCAAAAGTTTGGAATAAAGCCTCTCCTGCTTACCAAGGCTGCATATATTTGATCAAAAATCAACAAAAATATTAAAATTTCAACAACAAAACAAATGTGAATATATAGTAAAGTGTAATTTATTCCAATGATCAAAGCTGATTTTTTCCCCAGCATCATTACTCCAGTCTTCAGTGTCACATGATCCTACAGAAATCACTCTGATATGAATATAGATGCAAACAGTGGAAGAGAAGAGCATCGCAATGCAGAATAATCAGAGGCTCTGTTGTTCACTTTGTTAAGCAATACGGATCGAAAGCTCAGTATGACGGACAATCCAATCACGTTTAACTGCGGCGAGAGCGTCAGACTCAGTCGTTGAAGATCATTCCCCTTATAAACGCACAGTCACTGGGCATAGCTCTTCTGTAATGGTACATCATTTAAAAGATTGATGCCACTATCCTCATATTCGGCTCTCGGGTTGCCAGGCATCCAGCGGACTGATGAAATCCTTCCTCGCTGACCCTGAGGTCAACTCTCAATCTGAGGTGGTCAATCAACAGTGAGTTTCTATTTGGACTAGTGGGGCAGATAAATCTGCCATTCCCCTCCTCCTCGAGACCAGCTCTGACAGTAAATATATTTTCGTAGCCCTCATCCTCCAAAGCAATTTCAAGATGCTCTGTTTTTATATTGATTCGCTTTTAGTTTTCTGATGCTCGCGACCGTCTCTTCAACTCATGCGTTTACTTACACACAACAGGTCCTCTGATCTCACGTCACGGTTTGTTGATTTGAATCTGAAACACTTCCATGTTTCGAAAAGTAGTCTTGAATAGTTTTTGTGAACTTTGACTAACATTTATGCCAAGGTTCTCACAAAGTTATGAACCAACGTTCTTCAAGTAACGTTAATGTTCATTCAAATTTCATTCATTCATTTATATTGTTTCTGGAACTTTTTTTAGCTGGATGTCCATTTAACTTTAAAAATTAACATTGCAAATAAAATGCAGCGCATATCTGTTGCTTTTGTTGACATGAACTCAACAAAATTGGTAACACTTTACAATAAGTTTCATTAGTTAAGTAAGGGTTAATGCACGACGAGGTGTCCATTGTCAGGTATTAATGGATATTAATCCATTAACCCGCTTATACCATGGTCACTTGCCAAATAACACATTTTTAAAACATTAGTTCATATTTTAATTAGTTTTACAATCAAAATCTAAAGTTTTTACAAACAATAACTTGGTTTCCCTGGTTACGCCTGACGGTTTATTTAGCAACCGGAGATATTTATAGTCCGCTCAGCTCGTAGAAGCCTTCAGTTTACTGCCTGTTGCTATGGTTACTCACAGCTGATGTAGCCAGCGCATTTATTTATTAATTTCGAACGGTAAACGGTCAGTTTCACCAGAACTCCTTTACTAGGTGTCCTCTATCACTTTTTAATGGACACCCTGCAGCCAATCAGAATCGAGTATTCACGCAGACCATGGTATAACTTTAGTTAATGCATTAGCTAACATGAACTAACAATGAGCAATACATTTGTTACAGTATTTATTAATCTTTGTCAATGTTAGTTTATAAAAATACAGGGTAACACTTCATTTTACAGTGTCCGTTACGTGTGTTACATGTACTTACCATAGTAATAACAGTAAATTATGCATAATTACATGCAACTAACCCTCAAACAAATCCTAATCCTAACCTAACTTTATAGTAAGTACATGTAGTTACTTAATATTACTCAGTACTTAAATATATAATTACACTGTAACAATGACACCTTAAAATAAAGTGTAACCAAATCCAGCTGTTCATTGTTTGTTCATGTTAGTTTACAGTGCATTAACTAATGCTAACACATACAACCTTTGATTTAAATAACGTATTAGTAAATGTTGAAATTAATATTAACTAAGATTAATAAATGCTGAAGAAGTATTGTTCATTCTTAGTTCATGTTAACTACTGAACCTTATTGTAAAGTGTTACCACTACAAAGTTTCATATAAAGTTTCTCTGCATGTTTTTCAGACAAAGCTATTCTGCAATAAATGTGACCCTGGACCACAAAACCAGTCACATGGGTATTTTTTGTGAAATTGAGATGTATACATCATCTGAAAGCTGAATAAATAAGCTTTCCATTGATGTATGGTTTGTTATGATAGGACAATATTTGGTTGAGATACAACTATTGAACATCTGGAATCTGAGGGTGCAAAAAAATCCAAACATTGAGAAAATCTCCTTCAAAGTTGTTCATTTATGTTGGCGAATGTGCTGCATTCACTCACACAAATACATGTTTTATATATTTACGGTAGGAAATTTACAAAATATCTTCATGGAACATGATCTTTACTTAATATCCTAATGATTTTTGGCATGAAAGAAAAATCGATAATTTTGACCCATACAATGTATTGTTGGCTATTGCCACAGATATACCCGTGCGACTCGTGACTGGTGACGTGATCCAGGGTCACATATGGTGATAGAATTAATATAATACAATGTTTAACATGTCAGCTTTCATTTGAAATTGGACTATTTTTAAATAAAAGTTCTCTTACGAGAGGTCTCTCGTACTGCGTAAGATATCTTACGCTAGGGAAAAATCCTTTTTCCCCGAGATATTGAAGCCAAAAATTATCCTTAATTTTGTAATAATGCAAAACGCGTTACGGCAGCATGCAGACATAGGCGAGGCAGCTCGCGCGCCTATTGGCTGCTCTGCGGCAACTGCAGCAGCCTATCGAGCGAGGCCTGGCGTGACGCCAGACCCAATCAGGGCACTTCGCGCCCGCTGTGTCACGTCCCGCCGAAATGGGCGTGGTCTAGGCCTATAAATACCGCTCGCAGGCAGCTATTATCTGATTTTTCATCCTTCAAGCGAAGCACACGCATCGCTGGAGCTGGAGAAGAAGCCGCGCCGTCTGAGAGAGAGCACCTTCAGCGGGACGAGTCACTGAAGTCGCTGGCCGCGCCGCCTTCCTGCCTTCCTGCTGCGCTTTCCGGCGCTTATATCCTTTCTTATTACACTGTACTCTATTTGTGTGTGTGTGTCGCCGCCGCGACACAAATTCTAAAAGAGCTAGCGTCTTTTTAAAGATGCCTTCCTGCGGCTCGTGCAGAGCCACACTCAGCGACGGGGACCGCCACGTGGTTTGCGTTTCCTGCCTGGGTGAGGAACATGCAGTTCTCGCGCTCGCTGACGGCGGCTGCCCTCACTGCGAGCTGATGGCAATGGCGACTCTGAGGACTCGCCTAGCCTTCTTCACCGAGACTGCTCCCCCGCCCGCCGCGGCGTCGCGCCGTAAAAAGCGCCGTGCCCAGCGGGCCCCGGAACCCTCCCTCAGCCGCCAAAGCTTGCCGGTTCGCCCGCTTGCTTCCCCGGCTTCGTCAGCCTCGCTTCCTGACGGACAGCGGCCGCCGTCTGCCGCCGCTTCCGTTGACATCGTTGATGAGGAAGCCCTGCTGGGAGAGGATGATTCCTGCTCTATCCTGGCGTCAGGCAGTGAGGATTGGGCGGGCTCTGAGGACCCCACGCCCCCTGCCCGCACGTCGTCAGGCAAGAGAGCGTCCATCGAGACGGAGCTCATGCGAGTACTCGCACAGGCCGCGGCGAGCCTCGGCCTCGAGTGGTCTTCGCCTGAGCAGCCCGCTCACAACCGGCTGGATGGATTTTTCCTGCCTGGGGAGCGCGCTTCGCCTACGTCCAGACCGGCGCCTTTTCTTCCTGAGTTACACGAAGAAGTCGCCAAGTCCTGGAACGTCCTATTCGGCTAGAGTGCATCCTGCTGTTTCTTTGGCATTCTCCGCTGTTGACGATGCCAAGAACAAAGGATACCTTTCGCTGCCGCCGGTCGAAGAGGCGATAGCGGCCCACTTATGTCCGCCCTCCGCTGGACGGCGTGCTAAGCCGGCCCTACCCTCTAAAGCTTGCCGCACGACGTCAAGCCTGCTCCGCCGCGCTTTCTCCGCCGCCGGGCAAGCTGCGTCAGCGCTGCACACCATGGCAGCGCTTCAGATCTTCCAGGCCGATCTCCTCCGTAAGCTGGATGAGGAAGGACCTGACGCGATCTGCGTGCCGGACTTAAGGAGTGCCACGGACCTCGCTCTCCGTGCTACTAAGTCTGCAGTGCAAGCCATTGGACGGAATATGGCCTCTCTCACCGTGACTGAGAGACATCTTTGGCTGACGCTCTCGGAAATGGCCGAGTCTGAGCGCACCGCGTTCCTCGACGCCCCGCTTTCCGCCACAGGCCTCTTTGGATCCTCCGTCAAGGATTTCGCGGAGAGATTCGCAGAGGTACAGAAAGCGTCACAGGCTATGAAGCACTTCCTCCCGAAGCGCTCCAGCTCTGCAGCAGGCCGTGCGAAACCGTCTGCTCAGAGCTCACAGCTACAGCCACCGTCCACTGCCTCCACTTCACAGCGCCGTCAGGCCCGAAGCGCGAGACCGCGCTCCCGCTCATCCGGTCGCCGCCCCGCCATGCGTGGCCCGCGACCTAGGATTACGGTGAAGCCCGAGGCCCCGAAGTCGTCCTAGCACAGCTAGGAAAACGACGGTGTTCAAGTCCCGCTGCGGCCAGACTCACACCAAAGCTATTCGCTCGTCCAGTTCCAGCAAATGTGACTGTTCCAGTGTTTTCTGCAGCCAACAAGTCGGTTCTGTCACCCGCTTGCCTGCACACAAATGCCGTTTTCACGGCTACCCAGATAAATCCCCAAAAGAGTGTATTTTCTGGTGTCCCGGCCACGGCCGATGGTGTTTCATGTGTAGTAAGAATGCCCACTGCCCAGTGCCCAGTGCCCATCCCTACACACAAGCACAGCCTGTCACACAGGGCTCGCGCACATAAAACCGACTCAGATCGGTTGCGCTTCAAACATGGTGAATGTGCCCACTACCCAGTGCCCACTAACACCGCGTTATGCATGTCTCACGGTTTCTGTAAAAACGAAACCAACGTGCACTCGCTTCACGCAAGCGAACGATGCTTTCGGTGTGATAAATGTGCCCGCTGTCCCGCGCCCACATCCACACATAGACATGACAGTTCCCACGGGAACCGCCCAGCCCTCCCCCTCGCGGTTGACCACCGCAGAGGAGTCGAGCGCGGGCAATCTGCCCGCTGTTATCAGCGCGCCCCATGCCTCAAATGTCACGAGCGTGATGCTTGTGTTGCAGCACGCCGAAGCTTCTCCATCGCTGAGCGAGCGGAGCGCGCTTCGTATTCAACCCCTAGCTATCCATGCAGACGCATGGGCAAAGCTGCCCGGGGTTTCGAAGTGGGTGCTGAACATTATAAAAAGAGGCTATTCGCTGCAGTTTCGCCGACGCCCTCGCCGCTATGTGGCGCGCGTCGAGACCACGGTAAAAACAGAAGTAGCACATTTACTTCGAGCCGAAGTGGCGAAACTATTGAGCAAAGGGGCCATAGAGCCTCTCTCTCTCAAGTTCAGAGCGAAGGAGGGCTATACAGCAGATACTTCCTGGTACCGAAAAAAGACGGGGGTCTCAGACCCATACTAGATCTGAGGCAACTGAACAAAGTGCTTGTGAAGCGACAGTTCAGGATGCTCACGACCAGACAAATCCTTGTGCAGATTCGCCAAGGAGATTGGTTTGTGTCAATAGATCTGAAAGACGCGTATTTTCAAATACAGATAGCGTCACGTCACAGGCGATATTTGAGATTCGCCTTCGAGGGCCAGGCATATCAGTACACAGTCCTGCCGTTCGGTTTGTCCCTGGCACCCCGTACATTTACGAAGTGCATGGATGCGGCGCTCGCACCCCTCAGAATGAGAGGCATGCGAGTGCTGAACTATTTGGACGATTGGCTGATTCTAGCGCAATCTCGCGTAGTGCTCATAGAACACACGACCATTTTACTCGATCACCTCGAGGATTTGGGTCTCAGTGTCAATTGGGCGAAGAGCTCTCTGTCACCCAGTCAGAAGATATCTTTCCTGGGCACAGAATTGGACTCGCTGTCCATGATAGCGCGACTATCACCACAGCGCGCGGTAGACATTCAACACACAGCGAACTCGTTTCGCTGCTGCGCGTCTGTCCCGCTCAAGAAATTTCAGAAGATGCTAGGTCTCATGGCCTCAGCATCGTCAGTGCTCCAGCTGGGCCTGCTCCGCATGCGCCCGCTGCAGTTTTGGCTGAAAGCGCGAGTCCCACGCAGAGCGTGGGCATCCGGTTCGCTTCGCCTCAGGGTCAATCAGAAGTGCGTCACAGCTCTGAAACCTTGGAGAGCGAACGACTGGTACCAATCAGGTGTAAGCCTGGGGACTTCCTCGAGGGTGAAAGTGGTGTCCACGGACGCGTCCACCTCGGGATGGGGAGCGCTGCTCGAGGGCAGACCGTTTTTCGGCCAGTGGTCGGAACGGGAGAAGCTCCTGCACATAAACTGCCTCGAAATGCTGGCAGTAGACAACGCGCTGACGCGTTTTTGTCCCCAAATAAAAGGACGCCACGTCTTGGTCCGTTCGGACAACATGTCTGTGGTGTCCTACATAAATCGCCAGGGCGGCCTCAGGTCCAAGAACCTGTACAGGCTGGCAGAACGCCTCCTGGTATGGGCTCAGTGCAACCTGCGCTCGCTCAGAGCAGCGCACGTGCCAGGGCTCCTGAATATAGGACCGGACAGACTGTCCAGGAACAATGTTCCGACAGGCGAGTGGTCTCTACACCCACAGACAGTCCAACTGCTGTGGAAGAAATTCGGCAGAGCGGAAATAGACCTGTTTGCGTCTCAAGAAAACGCTCACTGTCAGGAATTTTTCTCCAAGAGCAGGAGCGCGCTGGCCCATGTGTGGCCCCGCCGCCCGCTCTATGCTTTTCCCCCCATCTCTCTCCTGCCTCAGGTGATAGAACGGATCAGGGAAGAAGGATGCTCAGTACTGCTGGTGGCACCGTTCTGGAAAAACCAACCTTGGTTCCCAGTCGTGATGCAGTTAGCAAGTACTGCCCCGTGGCCAGTACCAGTGAGGAGAGACATCCTCTCACAGGCCCACGGCTCGATCTGGCATCCTCACCCGGAACTATGGTCCCTTCATGTCTGGGCCATCAACGGGTACATGTTGGACTCCCTAAAGGAGTATTAAACACGATCACGCAGGCTAGAGCTCCGTCTACGAGACGACTCTATTCCTCGAAATGGTCAGTGTTTTCGGGCTGGTGCACAGCCCGTGGTGTGTCACCCACAGACTGTGGTGTGACGGAGGTGCTTTCCTTCCTACAAGAGCTGTTGGATGAGGGCAGGGCCCCCTCCACGCTCAAAGTTTATGTGGCGGCTATAGCAGCGTTCTCAGAAACAACGCTTGGTCAGTCAATAGGAAGGAACGATTTAGTCATCCGCTTCCTCAGAGGGGCTAAGAGACTGAATCCTCCCAGACCTCCCTCAGTTCCCGTATGGGACCTTTCTACGGTTCTGGAAGCCATGAAAGGTGCGCCATTTGAGCCTTTACAGTCAATCGATTTGAAACACCTGTCTTTCAAGACGGTGTTTTTGCTGGCTCTCGCTTCAGTGAAGCGCATAGGGGATCTACACGCGCTCTCTGTGAGCGCGGCGTGCATGGAGTTTGGGCCTAATGACTCAAAAGTTATACTCAAACCTAAGCACGGTTATGTTCCAAAATCCCTCAACACACCGTTTAGGGCGCAGGTTATCTCCCTGTCAGCCCTACCGGTCCCTGATGAGGAAAGAGACGCGAGCCTCCTTTGCCCAGTCAGGGCATTACGAGCTTATGTGTCTCGCTCGTCTGGTTTCAGACAGACGGAGCAGCTCTTTGTTTCGTTTAGCGGACGTTCTAAGGGACTAGCCGCGTCGAAACAGAGCCTATCCAGATGGATAGTTGATGCTATAGCGCTGGCATACGCCTCCAAGGGCATGCAGTGCCCGTTGGGTGTCAGAGCGCACTCCACGAGAGGCATGGCCTCTTCGTGGGCCTGGTCAAGTGGGATTGCCTTGCAAGATATTTGTATGGCGGCAGGCTGGGCCTCCCCGTCTACATTTATAAGGTTTTATAACCTAGAGGTTCCCGCCCTGCAGGCCAGGCTGCTGTCGGTGTAAAGTTTACCAGTATTATCTGACCTGATGCGATCAGCTCAGAATGCTGCGTCTACTGAGCACAGCTCAATGTTCGACAGTAAAAAGTAGCAGCACGAGATGTGCCTGGGCAAACTGTGTAAGACCCACATTCCCCCATCAGTTCAGGCCGTACCCCGCCCTGTCTGTATGATGAAATTCGCGTCTCAGCGACGCTGCCATATGTGGAAGAGTGCGGCTTCGCCCCTCCCTCTTCCCGGACTCCCTGTGAGTTCCCTGAGTGATTGTGCACTATATGTACCCCGGGCTTTCGCCCTTGGGTCTTTGGTGTCAGATCTCAGCATGCACGGCGTTTTGCATTGGGTCCCCTAGCGTAAGATATCTTACGCAGTACGAGAGACCTCTCGTAAGAGAACGTACTCGGTTACTAACGTAACCTCGGTTCTCTCTAGAAGAGGGAACGAGTACTGCGTATCTTGCCGTGCATGCACACGCTCTGGTTGCTTCGATGATGAAAAACCAGATAATAGCTGCCTGCGAGCGGTATTTATAGGCCTAGACCACGCCCATTTCGGCGGGACGTGACGCAGCTGGCGCGAAGTGCCCTGATTGGGTCTGGCGTCACGCCAGGCCTCGCTCGATAGGCTGCTGCAGTTGCCGCAGAGCAGCCAATAGGCGCGCGAGCTGCCTCGCCTATGTCTGCATGCTGCCGCAACGCGTTTTGCATTATTACAAAATTAAGGATAATTTTTGGCTTCAATATCTCGCGGAAAAAGGATTTTCCCCTAGCGTAAGATATCTTACGCAGTACTCGTTCCCTCTTCTAGAGAGAACCGAGGTTACGTTAGTAACCGAGTACGTTTTCACTGTCACTGTTGATCAATTTAATGCCTCCTTGCTGAATAAAAGCATTAAAAAATAAAGATCTGTCTATCATGTGACTGGTTTTGTGATCCAGGGTCACATCTGTGTTTAGAACTGAGCAGAGATCAGTGTGTATGTCCTCAGTGTTTTGTGCACAGTGCAGATTCAGCTTCGCCCTTCAGACAGCAGTCTTCCTCATTAGCCAGGCAATCTTTGCATGTCACTTTCTGTCTTTATAGTCATTGCCTACCTTTTTTTTTTGTCTGGCAGCCTCTGTGGAATAATGCTGTATTGACACTTGTGCCTATTAGTCATTTTTACAGTTAGTGTAATATTCTGAAATCATATTTTGCTGGAGTCTATGCTAAATAAGTAGTATTTTACCACACCTGCTGATATCAGCTTGAAGAGACTCGAGGAGTCAGCGTGCCTTTCATTCCCCATGCTTCAGATTTGTGACATTTTGTAAGTAAGCCTATGTAATATACCAACCCGGGCTCGCTGGAGGAGCGTGCCTGTGGTGACATTTCTGCACTATATTACACTGATTCTTGCAACACTTTCAAAGTGAAATGCTTAGTGAGTGGCGCTGAAAGCATGTTCAGTTTTATCCGAAACATGAGTGAGAATCTGGCGATGGTTTATTGCATTTGGTTGTTGTATGTATTGTGGAAGTTTGGAAATTAATTTTCCAGTGAGTGTGCATTTGAAAATAACGTAACATACACTAAACCTAAAGTGTATTACACTGTGTGCAAACCAGATGTAATGCAATGGTTTAAAAATACCAAAAAACGGTTTCTATTTTTCTTTGACGTCACGGCTGGAACAACAATGACAATCTCAGGTACTGATTATGTGCTTTATTTAATGTTAAAAGCGCGGAAATAGATAATTCACCTCAGATCTTGAAAACAAATTGAAGGAGACAAAAGCGTTCAAACTGTTGAGTGTAGTCTATGACAAAGATTGTATCAGTAACTCAGTATGTATTTTAATAATGGTAAAATGGTGTAATATGAATTTGATGCACTTGTCCATTTGGTTGTGAGTACAGTGCACTTGCAGAGAGACTCCGCCCACACTCACTTCTGATTGGCTGTGATGTTTGATTGGTTGTGAGTGCAGTGCACTTGCAGAGAGACTCCGCCCACACTCTCTTCTGATTGGCTGTGATGTTTGATTGGTTGTGAGTGCAGTGAATTTGTAGAGAGACTCCGCCCACACTCTCTTCTGATTGGCTGTGATTTTTGTTTGATTGGTTGTGAGTGCAGTGCGCTTACAGAGAGACTCCGCCCACACTCTCTTCTGATTGGCTGTGAGTTTTGATTGATTGGTTGTGAGTGCAGTGCGCTTGCAGAGAGACTCTGCCCACACTCTCTTCTGATTGGCTGTGAGTTTTGATTGATTGGTTGTGAGTGCAGTGCGCTTGCAGAGAGACTCCGCCCACACTCTCTTCTGATTGGCTGTGAGTTTTGATTGATTGGTTGTGAATGCAGTGCGCTTGCAGAGAGACTCCGCCCACACTCTCTTCTGATTGGCTGTGATTTTTGATTGTTTTTTTTCACATCTTGTAATCGAGTCGCTTCTTGTATGGACAGACGCATTTGCTTGACGCTGGAATTTGATCGCATTTTGGGATTTTTGCAAAAATATCAGTGTTCTAATGAGCTTATATTGAGCTTATGCTTATGTAATATAATGTGCTGAGAAGCCGGTTTATGTTTCCTATCAAACTTTTACTACGTGCTTCTAGACTGGCTCTTATTGGCACTTCAGCAGCACCAACACGTTTCTGAGTAATGAAAACTCAACGGAGAAAAGGTTCCTGTGTGAAAGCGTTCATCTGAGGCTGATGGCACTGGTTAAAATCACATTTATGTTACGTATGATTTCTGATATCTCACAGCCGACCTGATCTGCATTCCTGCGCTGCGACTGAAGTCATATGTGCGGTGTTTTATTTCACAGCGGTAAAGGAGCGGGCTGTGCTATCGTTGCACTGTTATAAAGCTATGACCCTTTAAATGAGCCTCTGTGGCGTCCACTCACCGTGATTACACAGCCCGCTTCCGCACGTCTTCAGCTTTTAATGTGAGTTTTAACAGGAACTGAGCCATAATTTAACACCTTATTCAAAGCAATGCCTCTCATTCCATCAGTGCATTAGGTAATGGTTATTTTGTGAATTTGAGGGCATACAATGCTCAATTAATCTCTGATGAAACCCTTGCTTATGAGGTGGAGCGTGCCAAGAGCCCGTGAACTCTGGAATCAGGCCCGATTTGACACATAAAACTGCAGAAAGTCCCGTGGATAAAGTTTAACATTTAGATATCATGATTCTCTCCTGCATAAAGGGCACGTGCAAGAGCCGATCGATAGTTCAGGCCGGAAGGAGAAATGCATTTATTGGTTGATATTTAAGAGTTGTCAAGATCAGATCCACGAGGGCATCATATTAAAGTATATTACCTGAGAATAGAAATGCATTGGTACCGAATGTACAAATGCAACATGAATGACTGTAAATGCATGATGAGATCCAGGGCACACACTTTAATAACGTCTTCAAGCCGCTGAATGATGTATGGATGGCGATTGAACAAACCAGAGCTGTAATTTACGTGCGGAGCCACAGGGAGAACGGCTGGGAAACGCTGCACTTTGACGGGTTGAAATGCAAGAATGAAAAGATAAATTCTGCTCTGTTTTATCTTCAGTTTTAGCCCATTAAACTCCTGCGCTGTCTGCCAGCGTTCATGCTTGATGCCGGTGGTTGTGGACGCTGTCTGTGAAGATGTGACACAAAAAGAAAAGAAATGCTATTCAGTAAAGTGACAATAATGATTGGTGGTTGATCTCAGAAATAAGTAAATCTCATTAAAAGTAAAAATAAAAACATGTTCAGAACATATTTAACCTCTAAATCAAAGTAAGGAATATGAATTTTAAATATTCCAATGATATTAATATTATAAATATTTTGCTTAAAGAAAATTATGCATTTTTATGTGCCTGCTTTGTGACA
>CM038624.1:1695000-1734050 GCA_021554675.1 Leuciscus idus
TTGATTCTCTTTCCCGTTTTCAGGTTTGCAGGTCATTTTCCCCGAATACCTGCAGGAGAAGTTCGTGCAGTCGGCTCTCAGCTACATCATGTGTAACGGGGAGGGCGAATACATCTGCCAGAACAGCCAGTGCATCTGTGAGTGTGCCGACGAGTTCCCACAATGCAACTGTCCCACGACTGACCTCCAGATCATGGAGAACACGCTCATCGGCATGACGGAGACCTGGGAAGCGTCTTACAGCGACTTCGAGAACTCAGGTAACACTGAGGCCATGTTCACACACTGCAGAAAAGTATATTCTGACTTAGTATTTTTTGTCCAAATATCAAAAAATTCTGAAATCAAGATGCATTTACTAGATGAGTAAGATACCATAAGATATTAAGTCTTGTTTTCTGGGGGGGAAAATTCAAATGCAGTGAGTTTTTGCCTAAAACAAGTCAAATTAAATGCCAACGGTGTAAGAAAAATAATCTTGTTTCTGTTTGAATTAAGATTATTTTTCTGACCCCATTGATTTTCCCCTCCGGAAAACAAGTCATAATTGGCCCTATTTTAACGATATAAGCTCATGGTCTAAAGGACAGGGCACAAGTTCACTTAGGGTGAGTCTGAATCCACTTTTGCTAGTTTAACGACGGGAAAAATGGTCGGTGCTCCCGGTGCTGGTCTAAAAGGGTTGCCCCTATTCTCATAATGAGTAATGGGTGTGTTTTGGGATTTACTTGCGTTAAACCAATCAGAGTCTCATCTCCCATTCCCTTTAAATGCCAGTTGCGCTCGCGCCATGGCGGATTCGCTATTTACATGACGGAATTTGATAGTGGAAAGACCGAACGCGTCTCCAGAGCGCAAACGCTCATGCGTGAGGTAAAAGTGCGCAAGCAGAACATCTACGGGACAAGCCGGATTCACCATATCTTTATGTACACAATAATAATCTTTTACATTGTAATCCTGTTATTTTAAATATTTGGCATGTTTGCGCGCTGTTGTGCGTCCCTGTGTGTGTAATAAGCAGAGTGTGTGTGCGTTGTGGACCCGCCTATACGCGCACATTACTAACGCACTCTTTAAATAACAAAATAAATATTGCCATTGACTTTAGACCAGGTTTCAGTCGGTCAATGGCTCAGTCTTCTTCTGTTCCTCAAAATAGCAACGCTCCAACAATGCACCAGAACACACACTCGTTCTCAGACCAGCAGCTCGTGGCCACACAAATGGGTGCAAATGCGGCGCAGGACGTGAAAATGAAAACTGCGTCGGGCTGAAACTAGCAAAAAACACTTGCGTCGTGCTTGCCGCTGCATTGTGCAGGGTGTAAGATAGGGCCCAATATCTTATGGCATTTTACTACTTTAGTAAATGCATCTTGATTTATGAATTTTTAGATATTTGAATGGGAAACAAGACACTGAGTAAGAAAAGCATTTATTTGCAGTGAACTAATACGTTTTAGTTTGAAAATGCATATTTTTCTCTCCGTTTTGGCCTTTTGTCCACTGAGACTGTGTTTCTATTAATGAAAACTAAGCTTTTTGAAAACGCACTCCAAAGTGAATCAATTTGAAAACGCTGTTTTCACGTTGTAGTGTGGACTGTAGTGTGGACTGTAGTGTGGACTGTAGTGTGGACTGTAGTGTGGACTGTAGTGTGTACTGTAGTGTGGACTGTAGTGTGTACTGTAGTGTGTACTGTAGTGTGGACTGTAGTGTGGACTGTAGTGTGTACTGTAGTGTGGACTGTAGTGCGGACTGTAGTGCGGACTGTAGTGCGGACTGTAGTGCGTACTGTAGTGTGGACTGTAGTGTGGACTGTGGTGTGGACTGTAGTGTGGACTGTAGTGTGGACTCTAGTGTGGACTGTAGTGTGGACTGTAGTGTGGACTGTAGTGTGTACTGTAGTGTGGACTGTAGTGTGTACTGTGGTGTGGACTGTGGTGTGGACTGTGGTGTGGACTGTGGTGTGGACTGTAGTGTGTACTGTAGTGTGGACTGTAGTGTGGACTGTAGTGTGGACTCTAGTGTGTACTGTAGTGTGGACTGTAGTGTGTACTGTAGTGTGGACTCTAGTGTGGACTGTAGTGTGTACTGTAGTGTGTACTGTAGTGTGGACTGTAGTGTGGACTGTAGTGTGTACTGTAGTGTGGACTGTAGTGTGGACTGTAGTGTGGACTGTAGTGTGTACTGTAGTGTGGACTGTAGTGTGGACTGTAGTGTGTACTGTAGTGTGTACTGTAGTGTGGACTGTAGTGTGGACTGTAGTGTGTACTGTAGTGTGGACTGTAGTGCGGACTGTAGTGCGGACTGTAGTGCGTACTGTAGTGTGGACTGTGGTGTGGACTGTAGTGTGGACTCTAGTGTGGACTGTAGTGTGGACTGTAGTGTGGACTGTAGTGTGTACTGTAGTGTGGACTGTAGTGTGTACTGTGGTGTGGACTGTGGTGTGGACTGTGGTGTGGACTGTGGTGTGGACTGTAGTGTGGACTGTAGTGTGGACTGTAGTGTGGACTGTAGTGTGTACTGTAGTGTGGACTGTAGTGTGGACTGTAGTGTGGACTCTAGTGTGTACTGTAGTGTGGACTGTAGTGTGTACTGTAGTGTGGACTCTAGTGTGGACTGTAGTGTGTACTGTAGTGTGTACTGTAGTGTGTACTGTAGTGTGGACTGTAGTGTGTACTGTAGTGTGGACTGTAGTGTGGACTGTAGTGTGGACTGTAGTGTGTACTGTAGTGTGGACTGTAGTGTGGACTGTAGTGTGGACTCTAGTGTGGACTGTAGTGTGGACTGTAGTGTGTACTGTAGTGCGGACTGTAGTGCGGACTGTAGTGTGTACTGTAGTGTGGACTGTAGTGTGGACTGTAGTGTGGACTGTAGTGTGTACTGTAGTGTGGACTGTAGTGTGGACTGTAGTGTGGACTGTAGTGTGGACTCTAGTGTGTACTGTAGTGTGGACTGTAGTGTGGACTGTAGTGTGTACTGTAGTGTGTACTGTAGTGTGGACTGTGGTGTGGACTGTGGTGTGGACTGTGGTGTGGACTGTAGTGTGGACTGTAGTGTGTACTGTAGTGTGGACTGTAGTGTGTACTGTAGTGTGGACTGTAGTGTGGACTGTAGTGTGGACTGTAGTGTGGACTTTAGTGTGGACTGTAGTGTGTACTGTAGTGTGGACTGTAGTGTGTACTGTAGTGTGTACTGTAGTGTGGACTGTAGTGTGGACTGTAGTGTGTACTGTAGTGTGTACTGTAGTGTGGACTGTAGTGTGGACTGTAGTGTGTACTGTAGTGTGTACTGTAGTGTGGACTGTAGTGTGTACTGTAGTGTTTACTGTAGTGTGGACTGTAGTGTGTACTGTAGTGTGGACTGTAGTGTGGACTGTAGTGTGTACTGTAGTGTGTACTGTAGTGTGGACTGTAGTGTGTACTGTAGTGTGGACTGTAGTGTGGACTGTAGTGTGGACTGTAGCGTGTACTGTAGTGTGGACTGTAGTGTGTACTGTAGTGTGGACTGTAGTGTGTACTGTAGTGTGGACTGTAGTGTGGACTGTAGTGTGTACTGTAGTGTGGACTGTAGTGTGGACTGTAGTGTGTACTGTAGTGTGGACTGTAGTGTGTACTGTAGTGTGGACTGTAGTGTGTACTGTAGTGCGGTCTGTAGTGTGGACTGAAGTGTGGACTGAGAAACTGAGGTATTTAAAAATGATGACGTAAGTTTAGTCATATGACACATGTTGTACCAACAGATCTTCATGTTTATACCAGTATTGAGCCTGTTATGTGCTGTTCACTTTCACACTGTTGCAAAAATATGTTACTTCACACACACTCATATCACAGTCCTGCAAAGATGACAGAATACACTCGCATCTGCTGTCCTGCGACGAAACATGAGAACAGTTTTAACGTTTTAGACCAAATATATAATGAGTAAGTGCGACATGGACGATCAGTGAATGCTGAGATATTTTGCTAAATTAAATTAAATTATCATTGTTACTGTGTAATTATATATTTAAGTACTGAGTAATATTAATTAACTACATGCTTACTATAGGGTTAGGGTAGGATTAGGGTTTGGTTGAGGGTTAGTTGCATGTAATTATGAATCATTTACTGTTCTTACTATGGTAAGTACATGTAACATATGTAACAAGGACACTGTAAAATAAGGTGTTACCTTCATTTTTCCATCTGTATCATCTCAGTGAGCTTTTGTGAGGTTTTACGCACGTGCAGTAAATGGGAATTTAGCGTTTTCCGACGTTTCAATGTGGATGAGAAACTTCTGGAAAACGCCTGAATTCGACAGACGGAGAGTGTTTTTAATAGAAAACGCCGTTTTCAAATGTATCCGGATTAATGTAGACGTAGCCTGAGGATAGTTCTGCCAAAAGCCGAAGATTTCATCTCTCACTTTTCGTCGGAAATGTCCCTTCAAAACCATAAATTGAGTGAGCTTGCAGAACGGCGACACACTGATCTGACAGCATTAGCGGGCGAGTTAGCTCGTCAGGACTGTCAGCGAGTCTGGCCTGGTGCCAGTTTTACCATGCATTGTCAAATATGACAGTTTCACCGCGCTACACATCATGACTAATAAGTAGACGTGGCGACAGCGAGCATCGAGTCAGGTGTTGTAATCATTGGCGGATCGATTCCCACACTTCCTCGGCTTCACTAATTGGGCTAAGTGACGTTTGAAGTCGTCTGCATTGATTTAGCTGGAATTAAACAGAAGACGTCTGTTTGCTCATTCAATAGAGGAGCAGCTCTCGACTCTTGTCCAGCGCTCATTATACGCCAGCTATCTTTATACTTGCTTTTTCACTCATTTCCTAATGCAAGTTACTGAGAGAACATCATTTTGTTATTTTCATCCAGTCAACAGAACAAAAAATGTAAACAAGTTAACTACATGTACAAAAAATAATAATAATGCACATTATCCAAAAAAAAAAAAAAAAAGGTATGCACTTATGCAAAAATATGCATTAAAAGGTTCAGAAGGGTTGGTTCACCTAATGTTTCATTGTTCATCCCATACTAATATCTATTATTATACAAGTAAATAACTCTGTACATTAATGCTGATTATTTTAATGGCTTTGCAATGCATGCAACATAAAGTATACAATTAGATTAATATATTATTATATGCATGCTATTATAGCACAGACTTTTAATGCAAAACTTTATACAATGTTTAACGGGGTCCATGCAAGCTGTGGAAACACTAATATATATATATATATATATATATATATATATATATATATATATATATATATATATATATATATATATTTCCTGGTTACCACAACTAGCAATATATGTAGAATATCATTTATCTAATACACTTTTATTCAAAAGTTTGGGGTTTGTCAGACTTTTTAATGTTTTTGGAAGAAGTATCTTCTGCTCACTACTGTATTTATTTGATAAAAAATACAGTAAAAAATACAGATTTAAAATATCTGTTTTCTATGTGAATATATAATAAAGTTAAATTTATTCCTGTGATCAAAGCTGAATGTTCAGCATCATTACTCCAGTCTTCACTGTCACATGATCTTTCAGAAATCACTCTAATATGATGATTTGATGCTCAAAAACATGTTTTGTAACATTATAAAAGACGTTATTAAAAAAAACCTCAAACTTTCAAATGTTAATCAAACGAACATTAAAAAAAACTGTTTAAATCAAGTGTGTAACAAACGTCTGCATATTTAAGTGAGGAAATGGTCTAGTCTCTTCAAGGTCTCTTCTTACCTTCACTTTAGGTGAGAAAGTGTACGCTTTAAATCTAATTAATCAGCTTGTTATATGTGAGCCACCTTGTGCCCAAAACTCTGCATCAGACTTGCATGCTAACTTCTTCTCTTTGAGCCAATCTGCAATAAAGCAAGCATGAATAATTCAGAGAGCCACAATGCTTTCTCTGGGAGAAGAGGCACTTCTCGCGCTTTATTGTAACAGTCAATTTCACCCCACCGCCTGGACTCGAATCACACGCCACGGGCGAAAGCGCTCCATTCCCACTCCCAAAAGATGGATTCATAGAAAGGCTGTGCAGGTTTATGAATGAATGTTATTTTCCAACCAACTGTTTCTCTAATATAGGATCTGCACTGCTGGAAATATGTGCATTTACTTGCATGATGATATGTGTCTGTATCTATACAGACTTATTTATTATTATTTTTATTTTTTTACTTGATCTTGGATCACTTTGATTATTTGTAGACATTTTAATGACACATTTGTATAATAAAAAGGAAGAGTTATAGTTAACACTATCCATAAAACAAACAAAACAAGCTCTAGAATTTAATGTTAACACGCGTTTACAGACACTTAATATTTAATGGTATTACAGTAGATGATTGTGTGAATTGCATGTAATATATTAGACTTTCATTCAAACATTTGCAATTGGTTTGTGAAAGGTGTTTTTATGCATGTTTGAGCTGAGTTTTCACTGCATTTACACCGTCGATTCAAAGTTTCTAAAAGCTTTGTTTCTCCAATTGCTGCCATAAATCATAGTTAATGTAACGACAACAAAAGTAAGTGTTTTACATGTGTGTGCACTGACACTGAATCAGCCTCTTTATGTTAAGTGTGTGCTTTGATTGCTATGCATTTCTAGGCCTTAAATATTTATAATAACTTCTGGCTATAACATTAAAGGCAGATTGCACCATATCTGGCACTACATTATCTGTTAGGTCTGTAGAAACACAATCTCAGGCTTTATTAGTCCACTAAATGGAGTAATGAACAGTATGCGAGATATGAGGAACTCAAAAGCATCAATAACATTATAACCGCATACAGTTAAAAGCAAAAAATGCAGCTAGATAGTGACCTTTGGGATGTTTATGTGTTTTTAATACTATAGCTTAACCCCGTTTTAACATTTTTAGCTGTGAAAAGTCATTCATCTGGTGACGACTATTAATATAGCATTGCAGAATGGTTGTAAAAGGGTGAAAGTGAGCGTTGTTCTGGGTAAATCGCATTTAATGCCACTCACACGCCGACAGACATCTTTCACCTCGCTGATCAAATATTTCTGAACTAAAAAAAAACATAAAGCAGAAATAGGTTACTCCCCAAGGTGATTGCTCAATATCCACCTTATGAGCACGCTAGCTTATATATTATTAACCGTTAATAAAAGGTCCAAATAAAACCAGACACTGCGATATATTTATATAGAGCAGAGGACGCTCAGATTGAGTCTGTGAACCTCAAGGTCGCCGCAATATTCCTCTGGACCGGCCCGAGGAGGACGCGCTCGAGCGCCAAATGCGGCGTGAACAGATGAATCCCCTGAAATGTCAAGCTTATGAATTAGGGAAGTGATAATTGTTTGAACGTGTTAATAATGTCCTACTTTAATGCCAATAAGTTCTTAAATCATCATCATCACCCAACCCATTATTTTGAGGTGTGACTGACTATGATCGTCTTCATTTTTCAGCTGGCTTGGGTGTGAGTCGTCATTCACAAGTTACATTCACAATTCCAGTCATTATAGAGTCGAAAATTAGGAAGCCTCTGGTTTTTTTTTTTTTTTTTTTTTTTTTTTTTTTTTGTGAGTGTGTGAAAATGCTACACATCAGTTAAGAAATACACTCCAAAAGACCCAAAGGCACCTGGAAACTCTTGAAACTTATGTTTAAATGCTAGTACAGTTTATAAAGATGTCAGAAAAATCTTACAAGTCACTTCAGGTGAAGACTAATTTATGTGCTACTAATTTTAATTCATTCTGGACACAGCCACTTATGCAGTTATGAATGAGTTTTGCAGTTAGGTTATTTTGAAATGTTATTTTTGAAATAAGTTGTACATTTTACATTTAGGGCACAAAAGTTCTGATGAGATTTATCTTTGTTTCATTTTCTTACGTCGCAAAAATCAGCTGTTCTAACAGGGGTGTGTAGACGTTTTACAGTAAGTAAATCATTACTGCTGTATATATACAGTACAAAAGAATAGTTAGGAACACAAAAACAACACTTTTCCTTTTTGCACACTCTCGGGTCAGTGGATACAGACTTAAGTGTTGAGACACGATCCACAATGAGAGAAATCGAAACTTTAAACATGTCGAGCCAATCACCTGTTTACTATAGATACTCACATTAGACCAGACAGTTGATGGACCCCATTGACTTTCATAGTATTATTATTTTTTTTTTTCTACTATGGAAGTCATGGGGGTCCATCAACTGTTTGGTTACAGACATTCTTCAAAATATCTTCTTTTGTGTTCAGCAGAATAATTCATACAGGTTTGAAACAACTTGAGGGTGAATAAATGATGGCAGAATTTTCATTTTGAAGTTAACTATTCCTTTAAGGAGCAAAACTGATTATACCATTATTTCTGTCTCCTCCTATTCAAGTAGACGGAGCTGTAATTGCATCACTAGAAATAATGTTCTGCCTGGGAACAATGTGGATATTTAGGGCTTAGCACAGACATGTGGATGTGGGACCATCCTTTGATGAAATAATAGAATATGTGTCAGGGTTGGCTTGGAGGGTTGAGGCGAGGACTGAAAATGGTCTTTATTAAATCCCAAAAATAAACAAAAACTACCCTGTGGGGAAGAACAGGCCGGCAGCTGGACTCGACAGGACTAGACAGGGAGCAAGTTAACACGAAGTATGTTATACAACGAACTGGCACAGGTCTGAAAACACAAGGAGAATAAATAGGGCAGCAAACAAGGCAAAAATGGAGGACAGGTGCGACAAATCAACCAACAATCAGATAACCAGAAGGTTAAAGGAAGTTCACCCAAAAAAATAAATTCTGTCATCATTTACTCTCCCTAAAGTTGTGTCAAACCTGTATGAAGTTCTTTCTTCTGCTGAACACAAAAGAAGATAGTTTGAAGAATGTCAGTAAATGATGACAGAATTAACATTTTTAAGTGAACTGTCCCTTTAAGACAATAGACAGGAGAGCACATGACGCATAGAAACAAACATGAGAGCCATGTTCTTCTCACACTAAAAACTAAAACAAGACACACACACACACACACACACACACAGCTCATGAGAACACTCATAAGCCACGTATTCACACAAGACATAACATGGAAACATGCTACACAAAACACACACACACGGACAGAAGAGCGAACTCGAATCCACACACTCACACGAGACAGAGCACATGGAGAACGAGAACAATATGACTATAAGGCAATTTAAAATACACATGGAAACGTTTGATATCAGAACATTGTCAGTGTTATGCATTCAATATTTCAAAATTATTGTTACTATAACTAACAAGGTGCATATGTATCACTGTATGACATTTTTTATTAAAAAGTATTCAGACTCTATTTTCCAAAGTGCAACACTGTACATCCAGTAACATTGAGTGATCGTACAAATGCTGCACAGAAACAAACATTACAATGTTTCATAAGGTGCACATTGTACACAGTTTTAGAAGATAGCAGACTCTTGCAATAAGCATTTTCCAAAAATAAATACTAATAAATAATAGTTGCTTTGATGTACTAATGTTTGCAAGCTCTGTTAATTACAGAGTTTTTTTGGAAAAACATTGAATGTCTTAATTCATAAAGTTTGCCAACAAATCCCTGGAGCGCTGTATTATTCTGCTTTGTTTTCAGAGTTGTTTCTCTGAATATTATGTGCTTATTACTTCTGAATGGAGGAAAACTGACCAACAACTTTCTCTGGAATAGTCAGACTTATGCTATATATATATATATATGAACTCTTGAACTTCTTTGTTGGAGAATAAGCTAAAATATGCACCAGGCTTAAATAGTCAAGAGTCTTGCTTCCAGGTTAATGTCTGAGTATAGAGCAGAACTGCATGATTTTATTAGCGGCTAAAATTTAATTAAAACTTCAGTTAAAACATTAAGCGGTTTACTAAAATGATTCAGGTTTTAAGCCCAACACTAGCGCTGCATATGTGTATATACAGGTGAAACTCAAAAAAATTTATAATTTTGATGATTATGGCTTAGATCTTATGAAAACCGCAAATTCAAAATCTCAGAAAATTAGAATATTACATGAAAAAAAATATATAATAATGAAAAAAAAAAACATATTTTAAATACAGAAATGTCGGCCCTCTGAAAAGTATAATCATGCATATGTATATAGTTATATACTAAATATATTAGTTTCACCCTTTCATTTGAATTACTGAAATACACAAACTTTCAAACGATATTTGAATTTTTCGAGTTTCACCTATATACATATTCAGTAATTTCACTTAAATGACAACTAATAGGTCATTTTCATTGTCACTTAAGTGAAATTACTGAACTTAAATATACGAGCTTGATAAAAATGATCATTCTAGAAGAAAATTTCAGAGGGAACTCTTCATACATTATATATATATATATATATATATATATATATATATATATATATATATACAGTATATATACTGTATAGAGAGAGAGAGAGAGAGAGAGAGAGAGAGAGAGATTATACCTATTAAAAAGTATATTCTTTTAATGTCTGTTCCCTCTTACTCTGGACGAATAATTTCCATCCAGTAACACCAGTAAACACAGCCGCTCTGTAGACAGTCGCTGAGCTGGGCCTGAGGCGGTCTCTGGATTCAGATGTCACACTGTCGTTTTAATAGCATATCAAACACATGAAAGCAAACAAGCAGGTGCAGTTGTTAAACACCATGAGTGCATGTTTAGACCATAATATTGACATCCCCAATATGACCATGCTGCATATACTGTATTTTAATGGACGTCACCCAACCTTGACTGCAGTCGAACACACACGTTTCCCCTGTATGTGCCGCCGGCTATAGGCATGTTCACGCGGACTGTGTGTCTGACTGCCTTATGTCTGTCATATGACTCCTGCACCACAGCACACATCTGTGTTTAAAGCAGGGGTGTCCAGTCCTATAGGGTTCAGGCTAAAATTAGCTAGTGAAAGTGAAAGTGAAATGTGGTAACCCATACTCAGAATTTGTCCTCTTCATTTATCCTATCCAAGTTAGTGCACACACATTAGAATAGTGAGTAGTGAACACACACACACACACACTGCAAACCATGATCCGGAGCAGTGGGCAGTGAGGATGTGCATCTCCATAACTGAGGCCGATGTGATACGCATCTCGATGCATTGCCAACGACACGATACGTTAAATATACATATGAAGCAGCTACTGATGCGATACGATACACCACTATTACAGTGCAGTGCGATTCAATGCAATATACGATGCAAATGCAAAAAATATTGGTCACTTTCTAAATAATAAAAGTAGAGCGCATCTACTAATACTTATATATAAATAAATCGTTTTTTACCGTTTCGAAACGATGCACCCCGATACAAATGCCAATTTGTATCCGATGCACACTTTTTTAAATCAATGCATCGCATTGTTAACTTTAATGCCGATGCACCATTGCGAATCGGTGAACCTTACCATCCCAAGTGGCCAGCCATTATGCTGATACGCCTGGGGAGCGATTAAGGGTCCTGGGCCTTCCCCAAGGGCACCTCAGTCGTTTACTGGAATCCAACCAGCAACCTTTGGGTTACCAGTCGGCCATGACTGCCCCTATACAAATGTTACCTCATGTTGCATTTGCCTCTCCTTTTCCCCCAGAAAAACTGGGATCAGGAGAGCAAGTGCTCGCCGCCTCGTACCCTCAGAGTCCACAGAGAAGTGACAATGTTCTCAGCTTGATGTGCAGAAAAGAGACTTGATTAGGAGATTCTGTGGTCTAGATCTTCCGATGAGGAACTATCTCCTCTGTTGTTTGAAGCACATCTCGCAGATCTGTTCTGCACTTGAGCATAAACTCTATTTACTCCAATAATACACTTTCCTGGTCATGGTTCAGTGGAGGATTTTGTTAAAGTTAAATGCATTTTAAAGATAAATGCATGACTCTGGTGAACTCTGAGAGTTCGGAATTAAGAGCTCCATTAAAAGTCTGTTCCTGGCCTTTTAACCCCTTTCCCCACACATCCCATTTTGGCAAGTGGGGAAATACATACCCAAAATAAAAAGGTTTCTGCTCATACTGTAAGTCAAATCTGAGGATGCTATCTCTAAAACTATGCAGTTTATGAAATATTTTCTAAGACCATGTTGTGTGTTTTTAGAGAAGGCTAATAAAATACTAATATAAGATTGTATTGCCCTTTAATCTTGCAGTCTTGTCTATGTCTGGTGTGGTGAACTTCCTCATTCATGTTTCTATTGTTCTCACTCGTCAAACCTTTCACACATCTGCCGGTGGGTTGTTAAAAAATTAAACCAAAACCATAATCTTTAATATGATGAAATAACTTGCTCAGGCTTTAATTTTTAACTGTCGTTACCCTGTCCACACAGGAAAGTGGTTAATGTTATTAATCTTAACTAGTCAAATGGCTGTTTAGTCATTGTTTTCGGGCTACTGTTGTAGGTAAGGCAGACTTTCTAAGCTATTAACTCATTGAATATCCTATATCACTTGGAAATTTACACATTACGCGAGTAAAATGCATGCCGAATGGCTTTGCATGATGACTTTAAAAGACACTGAAAGATTTGAAAAATAGGACATGGAAATTGTTCGGGATTCTGAAGGCTCTCTATGAGAATCAACAGTGTTTGTGGTTAAAATCAATCCTTATCCGTAAAAGTCAATATTTTTCTCCATCTCCCACAAAGTATCATTATGTGGTTTATGTGGATATGCTTTTGTCCTCCATTATATGAGCGCCTGTCTCTCTCTGTCCTCCTCTCCTAGATGAGTTTAAGTCTTTCCTGAAACGGTTGCCCGCGACCCACTTCCTCCCCGTGAGCAGCGTGCACCTGCTGTGGGGCAGCGACTGGGACCTCCAGAACCGCTATCGGCTCCTGCAGAGCTCTCTAGAGGCCCAGAGAGTGAAGATCCAGCGCACGGCCCGCAAACTCTTCGGTCTGAGCATCCGCTGCCACCACAACCCCAACCACCAGATGCCCAGAGAGAGGTGAGAGACCTGATGTTCCCTTACTGAAGAATACAGCAGGAAAACAGCCTCATAGTCCAGCAACTGCTCACATTAGAGCTAGCAAACATTTCCCCATTCATTTTCTCCATTGGGATTTCAGCAGATTAATGAACTAAACCAACCAGCTCCCAATCACAAAATTACAGGAGTTGATTCCTAGATAAAAGGTACATGCACTTTTTCCCTTAATGAAGTATCCCAGCTGGGGCAGTCGTTGCCTAATGGTTTGAGAGTCGACACATGCAATGAATGCATACAAAAAATATTCAGGATAATGCAGAAAGAGTGATTCTGGACTGTAGTGTCAAAGGGCCCTATCTTGCACCCAGCACAATTGACTCTGTACACCGACGCATGTATCATTCCTATTTTGCACCCGACACACAGCGGACTTTTCCCTCCACAGACGCACGTGGGTAAGTTAGGGAATGAACTTGCGCTCCCGGGGGCGGTTCAGTGAAAAGAGGAGGCTTGTTCCGGCGCAAACGTTCCCTGGTGCTATTTTGCAGTTTCAGAAAACAATTCCACCACAGACCAGGAGAAACCTAGACTAAAGTCAGTGGCGCGTTATTCAGATGCTATTTTAAGGGCGCATGCTTGGCCATAATGTAGCGTGTGCACAACGCACATACACTTTGCTTCTCTCATCTACACAGAAGCAGCAGTTTTCATTTTTAGAAAACCATACATAATTACAAGGAAAATATTCCACATGAGGGAAATCATTGTGTTGTCCATGAAGATGTGAAAAAAGGGATAAATCTAGCTTACACATTTACCCAATTATCATACGCCTGTTTAACCGAAGCTAATTTGGGTGTGTTTCTCCATCCCCAATGTCACTTCTCTGTGTTTTACGGCCCTGATGAGAACATCGGTCTCCTCGGCTGTGAACCGCTCCTGGCGTGCGTCTGGCAAATCCGCCGTTATAATAGCAATCCGCCATGGAACAAGCGCGCCTGCTCTTAAAGGGAATGTGAGATGTCGCTCTGATTGGTTTATTTCACGTTACGCCCAAACCACACCTATGAATAATGTGGCTACTTCAGACCAACACATTTTAGACCTGCCCACAAAGTTACTTGCGTTTCGCGTTTGATACTTGCGTTTCAGATCGTTAAAATAGGGCCCTAAATGTGTCATGCAAAGAAAAGAGATTCATTCAAACTATAGTTTTACAGAGCCAGATCTATAGTCTCAAATATACACTATAATCAAACTATCATAACAGTGTAATTGCAATGGCCTCATCTGTCGACATGATGCTGGTGCAAACATCCACATCTCTGTGATCAGATGCTTTCTGAACATAACTTTTATTCATTTTTGTATGTGTTTTTGCCAGAACGTTCCCTGTTAGCTGTGGTACAGTTGATATGGATAAATAAAAGTGCTGTTTCATGACTGTACTGAAATTAAAGAGTGCAGTGTCAAAAGTATTGCCTTGAATGTAGACAAAGTAACCTGTTCATCAACTGGACTTATTATATGCACACTATTAAATGCACATAAAATAAACTACAAACATGTTTATATGGTTAAGCAGTGCGAGAGCATCAGCTGTCACTAATGTGGAAGTGGCTCACCCACGCTCCAATGGCGGCTTTGACAAGGTCTGTGCTGAAGCGTTATCAAAGCCGAGCAGAGCATAGTCTGAGCTCTGTAGGGCTCACATCAAGCGCGTTTGATGGCAAGAGCACAGAGAGTGTGTGTGTGTGTGTGTGTGTGTGTGAGAGAACGACAGATAGAGAGGAATACAGAATGGGATTGACTATTTTAATTCCAGGTAAGTTGTTATCAGTACAGTGTAGTGTGCCAATAGACAAAATTCCCTGTGATTTTCGGGGCTAATTCGTTAAACACTGGACTTCAAAGTAGAGTGTTGTTCTGCTGGAAGTGAGAGAGTCTATTTCTGTTTATGTGCAAAAACTACATTCATACTTCAAAGTCAGTGCAGCTAGTTTAGCTAACTGATAACAGTGCACCAAATTAGCATCCTATTTTAATAAACTAAGCAGCAGGGTAACAATTCGTCACGTAAACAATCTCTGGGGGAAAGCATAGAGTTTGAATGCAGTCCTCATGGTTATACACCTCGTCTTAAATTAACTCTTTAAATAGAATCATACTTTACTCAAGCATGCATGCAGTTCCACTGAACATGCTTAATGTATGCAATTACTGTGGCGGTAACAAATCTTAGTACTCAAATATCCTTAAAAATGTCTGTACCATTAACCTAGGGGGTTGTTCTTCTGCCACAAGCTTTTGAGCGTGCAAAATGGCATTATGCACGTGCATGAACTGAGTTTTGCAGATAAATGTTCGTCTCACAAATCAGAAAGTATTTCGAGCAAACGGAAACTAATTTTGCATTAAAAATAAGTTTGCAATTGTGGCAGAGAAATAACCCCACATTAACCCAGATGTGTTGTGGTCCATAAGTGCTTCTGAAATGCTGCTCCATTAAGCTTCAAAACCTTTACATCGTGCATCTTTTCCAAGTTAATCCGAGTTTTGGTCCTAATCAGCCACAATGGCGACACGCAGCAACCGACCGTGGATTATATTTGAGAAACGGTTTCTATTTATGTGACGTCGCGGCTGGAACAACAACATGCAAAGTATGACAATGATAATCTCAGGTACTGATTATGTGCTTTATTTGATGTTAACATAATTTAATTTGAGTTTGAATATCATTAATAGCCGTACTGAAAACGACAATAGATAATTCACCTCAGATCTTGAAAATAAGTGAAAGGAAACAAGAACGTTCAAACTGGGAACAACCAAGTGTATACCATGATTTCTGTCAGTCTGTATGCATTTTTAATAGTGTTAAAACAGTGTCTTTTTAATTATTATTATTTTTAATTATTATTTATGTGAGTACAATATGCTTGCAGACAGACTCCGCCCACACGATCTCCTGATTGGCTGTGATTTTTGATTGGTTGATGACATGAACCGATGATGAGTGTCTAATGTTTCAACTGATCTTGGGTCAGTTTTATAATATAGTGTAGGTTCATTTTTAATTAAATTAATTTAATACTTGAAAAAGGAAAATGATACTTAATTGCTTCTACTTGGCCTAGTTTGTCAAGCCTGCACAAAAAATACAAATTAATAAACAAATTTAACAAAAAAATCATATTTCATGGTATTTATACGTATAGCTCCCCAAGTCATGCTGATAATGCAACACGTACTTTGTATCGTAAATTGCCTTTTTGAATAGAAATCATAAAATCCACAGAACCATTTGTGTTCATTAAGTCCTGCCCTACATTTCCCCCAGCGACAATCTAGTGTCTCTCATTAAAGAAGGGTTTCTGAACCATGTTTCATTCTGTTCAGATCATCACAGACTTTCAGCTGCAAGTATACTGTAACTTGTTAAGCATGTGAAAAGTTTGCATCTGTAAGCGTAGGCTGAAAACTTGTTACTGCTGCCAACCATTGGTTTCGTGAAAGACACGCCATTACATCCCATATGACAACCCAAGAAACATAATGTGAAACCTATGACTGAACACAGACAATTGATGCATACAGATATCAAGAGTTAGAGCGACTCCAATGCACATGTCCAATTTGGTGTATTACCTATACTAATCATAATACACATATTTTCCACCAAGGAACATACTTCATTAGCAACTGCATGCACTGTAACTGTATCTTCTCAGATCGATGTAGAATTCATTAATACAGCGTTCATTGAATTATGTTTATTTTAAACTCGTTCTAAGCATCTGAGCTCAGATCAGCCCTATAATGGCATATATTCCCGAGATGTTGCTGTGCTGTCACTCAACATGTCGACTCTGTCTCCACTGACCTGCTCTTTGGCCTGAAGGCCCTGATGAAGAAAGATGGCTGCTCGCTTGAGGAAGAGATTCTCGTTGCTCATTATTAGTAGAAAACTGCCTCCATCCGCCCCATAGACTCCAGAGACAGAAGTTAACTAACTCAATTCTGCAGACATTCCTCCAGTTTGATGGCACACCAATTATCTAGAGGAAGAAAAAAACACTTGGCTCCAAACTTTGGTTACTTGTGATTACTGCCAAGTTTTCCCAGAAAGTTCCTACTTACAAGTTCTGAAGTCATTATTATGATACTTAATGTGCTTTTTGGGCTTTAATGGGCTTTTTAGTGCCACTGCGAGAGAGAAAAGAAGAGCAGCTAAAAAAATGCTTTAAGAACGTTTTGATTATGTTGCCATTAAGTTAGGCTATAAAAACGTTATTTTGTAATGTTCTCTGGACGCTCACAATGTAAATGTTTTTTTTCTATTTTTTTTTTCTAATTTGGACGTTAGAGGAACATTCCATTTCCTCATTCTTCAAACATTATGGGAATGTTACTTTTGAAAGTTATCTGAACATTCCGAAACAAGTCGTAACATTTAAAAAACGTTAGACGAACATCCAACTGAAAAGTTTCAGAGAAAATTATTTTTTTACTTTATTTTTTCTAACGTTTTAAGAACATTATTAATAAAGACCAGATAATTGTAATGTCTATTAACGTTTGTGGAGGAATGTTTGTTCATAACTTTTAGACAGAATGTTAGAAAAAATAATATTCGTTCTTAGCTTGGTGTTTTAGAATGTATTTGATTAGATATTCTTTATATGTTGTCACAAAGAATGATGTGAATTGTAGTTTTGTTCCTGCAACACACACACACACACACACACACACACACACACACACACACACGCACGCACGCACGCATGCACACACACACACACACACACAAATGAAATAACTGAACACATTAAATTGCATTGACAAAATAGAAAAAGCCAGTAGCTGAAATAAAATGCATTTCTTTCCGTTTGGTAATTACGTTCATGTGTGCTCGTCTGGTAAATGCGATCGCTCTGACATGGTTTGAGAGCGGCATATGTTTCCCCTCTATGATAAGTAGATTACACTACTGGTTCTATTTTAAGGGCAGATCTTCCGTATATATACTGTGATAGATTAGTGAGATATTCCCCCTCGCCCGTTCTTGATGCAATAGTGCCGACGCACAAGGTCTGTCTGAGGAACCACAGCTCAGCTTTAACCTCGACTTTCTCAATTATTGGCCTTTTGCAAATCGTGCAGTTTCTACTTTTAGGGAAGCATCTCAAAGTCAGCTGGTGTTTATTCCTGGCAGAAGAAAAAAAAGCTGATGCAAGTTTTATATTAATATATTTTGGCGTTATTGTTGCTCCTTCCTGAGTAGAGTCCAAGATCAGGTAACCTTAAAAATGTACCGTTGGCTAAAATTCCCAATAAGAGATCTTTTAAGGCCATTTCCACTCGTGATTCGATTGATTAGTCCAAATCCAAGTTTGATATCTTCCTTCCTCATGCTCTTATGTTTCTCTCATAAATCATACATTTGGGTTGGAAACACAGTCTGTCAAACAGTACGACTGCAGGTAACAACTCCAGAGTGGACGATGCCCTTTTCACTCTGTTATTGAACTATTTGTCCACTTGGATTTATCACCAGAGCTTTACACTCACAGAACAGCACTTGCAGTTTTAAATGCGTCACAAGAGGCAAAAATAATGTGAGCTGTGATCCGACGGCAGTTTATTTGGAGACAAGCAGCTATGAGCAATATTCTATAAAAAGTGTCACAGAGAGCATGAAAAGGTGCAAATTATACATTGTTAATCATGGTGGATTGCTTTCATACCAATGGCAGACCTTACTGGAGTTCACATGAACCAAGAAATTAGAGCAAAAAGAACGTTGTGGGTGCAATGAAAATGAATCAAGTAATTTGTTTTTCAATAATGAAAGGATAAAATTAGACATTTACTGTATAATCAATATGATTTAAAATACAAAACAAGGTACACTACATTTTAAATGGTGAAATAAAAGCCAAATACAGTTTTTTTGTGTCGTCAAAATGCCAATAATGACCAGAATAAAATAAAATAAAATAAGTTCTGCATAATGCAAGACTTTTAGTTACAAACAAGCCAAAATATAAATAAAAAACTGGGACTCTTATTTTGAAATGTCAATACTACTTCCGGTTGCTCCTTCAAACAGATGAGGGAGATAAAACATGAAATCTACAACATTACAACACTGTTACAGTTCATCAAGAGTAGATCATAAGCAATCTATCGACATACATGCATTCATTGATTGCAAACTGCTCTGAGTGGGTGATAATGCACTGTGCTTTTACTTTGAATTTATTTACATTCATTTCATAAAACCATTGCCTTTTTAAGTTTAATAATCACATTAGGCTGAATGGCGATTCCTGTTTTCCGGCTCCAAATGTGACACTTCTTTAAATGATGATTGAGACTCATGTTATAGGCTACCATTTAAGATATTTAAGACTTGAATGATCTTAAATTTAAATAAACGTACAAATATGGAAGATAAAAAAAGACTCAATGAACTGGTATTGGGTGTGTTTCCCTAAAGCATCGTTAGCCAACTATAGTCGCAAGTTCAGTCGTTATCAGCAGTTCAACGAGTCGGTGTTTCCCGAAACCATCGTTCTAACGAACATTCTAACACAGTCTCACCCCAAAACGTCACATACTGACGGGTCTTGACCATACGGCAACATACGACGAAAAGGGTACCCCTTTAACGTCCATGTGTGACGATTCGGGTTATGGGTAGGTTTAGGTATGCGTTAGGGTACCGCTAGGAGGCGCTGCTGGTGCGCTTATGTCTTCGTCTCATATGGACGTTATAGGGGTACCCTTTTCGTCGTATGTTGACGTATGGTCAAGACCCGTCAGTATATGACGTTTTGGGGTGAGACCGGGCTGAACATTCACAAACAGCATCGCAGAGTGTGTGTGTGTGTGTATCGACAGATCTCGACCTGTGGTTAGAAGCAGAGTTTCTAGTTTGCATGACATGTGGACTCAATAAATCCCGATCTTGAGTCAAATAAGCAAGCTGACATTACGTCTTTTAGTTTGTCAAGAGATTTAAAGCATCGTTTTTGAAGAGTGCGCATGTGTGAATGAGCACTAGTACGTAAGAATGATGATTGAATCTGGAAATAAAGCAAAATAACTGAGAAAAATGGTCCAAAAACTCCAAATGGTCCTTGTGGTAGAAAAAGGGGGTGGAAACAGTAAAGCAAATATCTTTGTATATTTAAAATATCTTGGATTATTTTCAATCCTACATTCGTGACTCGCTAGTTGATTTCTTCAACGATGCATCGTACTATAGTAGTTCAGCAGCGACTTATGTGCGGGATCTGTGTCCAAAGGCATCAAACGCTCTTGTGTGAATCACACACATATGCAGATATAAACACCTTTTGATGCTTGACCTGATAAATTGCTCTGGCCCGAGCAAAACCCCAGCCGGCGCTGAAGTGACAGATAGATTCACGCCTCGGGGACTTCTGTGCCATTTGACGACAGAACGCATTGCAAACGCCACTGTGATATTTAATCAAATCAAACGATGCAATTAAACGAGTAACCAAACCATGCTGCCCATTTCAGTTTATGCCAAGCCACAAAATCACACTTCCTGGCTTGTTGTAATTAATAAATGTTTGTTGTTGAGCTCTACCTGATAAACCACGACTGTGAGATGATGCACATTTTGAGGGAAGAACAAGACTCTTATTGACACCCACACAGAACACAGACTGAGCGGTTATGCAATGTGGCTTTATGTTCATATGCCTCGTATAAAGTGAAATATAGTGCCAGACTGTGAAGGAGGGCTTCAACATCTAAATCTTTCCATTGCATAGGTAATGAGCAAAAAACATTACATGCATATTTTGGGCTTTTTAAAGCAGCTGTTTTCTGCAGAAACAAACAATTTTGCATAAATAACAGAGCTTTGCATTTTCTGAAGATGTTTGCTATGCAGAACTGAACCACAATGCTTGGGTGTTGTGGATGTTTGCCAAGATGTTGGTTTGTCAGTAGCAGAACGAGTGAGACGAGTTAACCCACGCCACAGACCTTAGTCAGGTTAGACGCGATATTGAATTTAACATGGAAGAAACCTAGGCTGTCAGGGACACACAAAGCCTTTTTTTTTTGTCTACTGATTTGTTTTTTCTTCTTCTGGAAAGATGAAGATGCATTGAACGCATTTCAAAGTCCCCATATGATGAAAATCAAGCTTTTAATGTTGTTTATGTGTCTCTGTGGTGTTTTTAATACGCTTTAAGACAAAGCATGTGTAAATTCATAAGTCGACACCATTGCTGAGTATTTCCTCCTTAAAACTGCAGTGAACCAAAGACAGTCTCAAACACACGCTTTGAAATCGCTGGTGTTTCTGACGTCACAAACTACCTTGTAACCAATCAGATCAACGTGTGATCGTCAACCAGTGGATCTCTGAGCTGAGGGAGTGAGTGGAGGCGGGGCTCATTTGCATATTCATAGAACCGCGCATACTAAATGAGGCAAGGGTGTCGAGTTACATTCAAGATATTTGAAGGCATGAGGAATTTACGCTTAAATATGTCATTTTGGTGATCAAAGATGATTTTAAAGGGATAAAATGATTGACTACAGGGGGACTTTAAGTCTGTCCCTCTCAGCCTTGTTTTCATTCCTGTCTAAGGTTTGTTGGTTGAGCTTGGTGTAATGCCAACACAGAGATATCTGACAGGTTGCAGTATCGCTTGCAGCATCTTTAATTGAATAAAAGAAATGAAGCAGATATACAGGCCTTCCCCTCAGTCCGTATGGCTTACTCTACTCTCCGCTCATCCATCATCCATTAGAACAGAAATTGCAATGATGTACGTCGCGCAGTTTGTGCAGAAGAGCGCTGTGATGCCCCATTACAAACACGAGGATGTGAAAACAAACAGCATTCTTTTCCGTCATCTCCATTTCATCCCCCATGGCGAACTCGAGTCAGCCACTTGTTTCAGCTAAACAAATAACAGTGCAAAATAAAACCAGAAAGCCACTATTGGGAAAAGCAGTTAGAGAATATAACATATGGGAGTCAGATCGCATAAAGCTTGCTTATTGCGAATAAATATGAAAAAAAACGAATACAATATTAAATGCCACAAGCGAGTTTACTTCTAATGGCTTCAAATTTAATGGGACTAATCTTAAACTTTTTATTGGTCCAGTAATCTGGAGCGAACTGAAAATCAAATAACGTCTGGCTTGGAATATAGCTTTATTTATATAGATTGAATGCCACAAGATGCTTATTTTTACAGGTTTACCATTGCACTTCCCTATTGATAGTTTTTGAAAACTCAAGGAATGTTCATATTCATTGCTGTCAATTTACGTTACACATCTAGTTTTAGAAACGTGTTTGTATTTCAAAAACGTTGATATAATTAGTCACACTGATCGCATGAGTTTTGAGGTTTGTACAGGAATGCATAACTTACATTGCCTGGCAATTAATATTTACAGTAGTAATATTATCGATTCAACTATCAGATCTGAATCTGTTGAATAATGACACTTATCTTATTTAGAGCTGATCACAAATACATGTTAAAGAGTTTTCCCATTAAGTTATGAAAATGTAATTTCTGAACGTTCAAAACGGCCAGTTTTTTAAATGGTTTATGTGAAACATTTCATGTCATTCTTCAAACATTATGGGAACATTTAAGAAGTAAGAAGTAACATTAAAAAAAAAAAAAAAAAAAAAAAAAAAAAACATTAGACGTGTTTTGAGAACATTATTATAGACCAGATAACTTTGAATAAATGTTAGGGTTAGGGTTAAGGCTAGGGTTAGGGTTAGGGTTAGCGTTAGCATTATTAACATTATTAACGTTACTGGAAGAACGTATGTTCCATGAATCAAAGCTCCCATGTTACATGATAAAACAACATTATTCTCCACAATTTGGTTGAGAATACCAAATTCCTAGTGTAGCATTGCCTTTGTGTCTCTCTAACACCATCTACAAGGGATATCTAGTAGGACTATCTTTTATCCGACTCTGGGTTTATTAACATGTCATCATAAGCTTTAGCACTTTGTCTCCCAGAAATCAGAATTCCGGCATTGGTTTCTGCAGCAGAGAAGCTCCAAAGGCTTTCAGAATGACAAGGCAAAGTGCCTGCGGGGAGAGAAAAGACGAGGTGTGCATTGGGAAAATTTGACAGAATACATTATCCATTTTAGTGATTAGACTGTTAGAAACGTCAGTGGGCTGAGGCGGTAGCTTTGTGCCTTTGGACTTGATGCTGCATTATTAACCCTCTGGTGCTCTTCGGAATATTAGACCGAAGAAGGTAACGTTTTTTTGTTTGTTTTGTTTTTTACTTCATCGGAATGGTACGAAACTTGGTAAAGGTTTTGGCACTTGCTATGTGAACACACACACAAATCATGGTCATGATTCGAAAAGGTTAAGTGGTCCTGGAAAAATATTATTCACATTTGTGCTGCATTGGAAATGAATGGGAGACGAATTTCATCTAGTAAAATCTTGTGGTACTGCAGCCAAACAACATCTCACTGAAAGCTCTTTTTTTTTTTACATATCAAGCTCAAATTTGGAACACAATTTGTTTAGATTAATGGCTTTGACTTTATTGCAGTTTTAGAGTAAACGTGTTTTTTTTTTAAATACAGATTTCATATAAAAATTGAAAATAGTATTTTTTGTGCATTTTGTTAACTTTTTTAAGTTTACTTTTAAACTTTTTTTACTTCAGCAATAATTTTCCAAGTATCGTCTTTAAAAAAGAGATCAAACTTAAGTCAGTGCTTTAAAGCATTCAAGATTTACAGTTTAAGTTGGACACGAGGTGGCTAATTCAACCTCACTCGATTTTTGCTAAATTGTACATATTTTACGAGTTGCCCAATTCGTATGAATTTGTACGAATGACCTACCCCTGACCCCGCCCCTACACCTACACATCACTGGGGTTTAGACAAATCGTACGAATTCGTATGAGTGAGGTTGTGCAAATTGGTCGTGATATAGCGTTGGAATAAATGGAGTACAACTACTGCGTAAATATAATGTAGTACCATAAAATCCCCCAAAAATACAAAATATTAAATAAAAAAGCATTATCAAACTAAAATATAGTACATTCCTTTCATTGAAATATATATATATATATTTTTTTTATTATTATTTTTTTATTTTTTTATTTTTTGCCTTGACTGTATTGTTCTCTGTCTGCTTTCAGATCGGTGCTTCAGTGGCTGAACCGCGTGCAGTCGTTCCTCTACTGCAACGAGAACGGCTTCTGGGGAGCGTTCCTGGAGAGCCAGCGCATGTGTGTGTGCCACACTGGTGCCACCCTGTGCCAGCGACCCATTCCCTGCGTGATCGGCGGGAACAACAGCTGTGCCATGTGCAGTCTAGCTAACATCTCCCAGTGCGGATCCTGCAACAAGGGCTACAAGCTTTACCGCGGCCGATGCGAACCGCAGAACGTGGACTCGGAGCGAAGCGAGCAGTTCATCAGCTTCGAAACGGACCTGGACTTCCAGGACCTGGAGCTCAAGTACCTGCTTCAGAAGATGGACTCGCGTCTCCACATCCACACCACATTCATCAGCAACGAGGTGCGCCTGGAGACCTTCTTCGACCCGCGCTGGCGCAAGAGAATGTCGCTAACGCTCAAGAGCAACAAGAACCGTATGGACTACCTGCACATGATCGTAGGCCTGTCAATGAAGATCTGCCAGATGCGAAACAGCAGCGTGGACCCGATGTTCTTCGTCTACGTGAACCCGTTCAGCGGGAGCCACTCGGAGGGATGGAGCATGCCGTTCGGTGAACACGGATACCCGCGCTGGGAGAAAGTGCGAATCCAGAACTCCCAGTGCTTTAACTGGACCCTTCTGTTGGGAAACCGATGGAAGACGTTTTTCGAGACGGTGCACATTTATCTCCGAAGCCGAGCCAAGGTGCCGACGGTCATGCGCAACGATACCGGTCAGGGCCCGGTGGACTTATCCGACCCCAACAAGCGTCAGATATACATCAAGATCTCAGATATACAGGTGTTCGGATACAGCCTGAGATTCAACGCGGATCTGTTGAGGAGCGCCGTCCAGCAGGTCAACCAGTCGTACACGCAGGGAACCCAGTTCTACTCGTCCTCGTCCATCATGCTCCTGTTACTGGACATCCGGGAGAGGATTAACCGTCTGGCTCCTCCGGTGGCTCCTGGGAAACCCCAACTGGACCTGTTCTCCTGTATGCTGAAACATCGGCTCAAGCTCAACAACAGCGAGATGATTCGCGTCAATCACGCCTTGGACATGTACAACACCGAAATCTTGAAACAATCGGACCACCTGACTACTAAACTTTGCTGAAAAACAACAACAACAACAACAACTGGGAAGAAGAAGAAGAAGAAGAACAAAATATTTTCTTTCTCGGTTTGATTTGGAATCTTTTGCTTTGCTTTTTCTTTTTCTTTTTTTTTCTTTTTTTTTTTTTTGATGTATTATTAACAACTTTGTAAGTGTAATTGTTAAACGAACAACTAAAAATACAGAGAGAAATAATTTTAGCTCACTACTAAAGGAAAACAACAACAACGAAAAAAAAAAAAAGAAAAAAAATGACTGTATCATATTTGTCGAAGCATGTCTGTCATTTTCCTAATTACGAGAACAAAAAAAAAATCACAAACTATTAAATTCAACATCCAGTGACACAGAGGCCTTGATTTTACTTTGAGGGAACAAAGGTACATCTTAAACTGCCATTCTTAACACGTTTTTAGAGATTTAACGTAAGGGCAGAACCAAAATACAGGAATTAATTTCAGACACTACCATGATGTTGTCATACATGTTTTATAAGGATTCATTGACTGTACTGTGTCTTGTCCTTTCATAGAGAGCTTGGCAGTGAGTGAGTTCAGTTCAGGCGTCCATCGTTTCTCACCGGATGTCCAGTTTTATTGTCAGTCGCCAGAAGAACTGAATCCTGTCCTGTGTTTTCAGATTCGCGCTCTTGTTCTCCGAGGTTTGAGTCGCTCCGGTGGCGCCTGAGTGCAGTATCTACGGTTCAACATAATCAATTCATGCTATTTCGTACTGCTTCGCATAATGTACACGTTGTGATTGCTGATGTGTCGAGCTTTTTTGCAGCATCGTGAACAAAATTTGATCATTTCTCCTTTCTTTAAGGGTCAGCATAAAGCCATACATTTCTCAGAGGGATGACAAAAAAAAAGAAGAAGAAAAAAAAAACAAAAAAAAATAAGAAGCTGGGCACATTTTGTGAGAAATGTCCTATAAATTGCTTTTGTATTTTTGTTTTACAGTCCTTTTCTAATGAAATATAGCACAGTGGTCTGAAAAAAAAAGAAAAATGATAAGAAAATGATATATATGTGCTGCGGGATTATGGCATGACATTGTAAAGCCATTGCATTTTCATTAACAGAGTGAATCCACAAGAACAGTATATTAAAGCTTCAAATATCTAAGATGGTTTTAATCTCAAAATCTGCTTGTATACCAAATGTACACTTTACTTTTGTAATATTTCATTTGGGTTTTATATTCCTTGATGCAATTCAGGTTTAACTTTTTTGACATGTTGATTGATTAATCTCTAATCTAAAATCTTAGCGGGGGGGGGGGGGGGGGGGGGGTATTATTATTTTATTTATTTTATTTAACCTTCAAAAAGTTATTTCGAGGATATGGAGCATGCCTTTATTTTTTAGCATTACTTATTATAATTTGTATCATTATTATCCAATCTTATTAAGTGCCTGTTAGCTATCCCTTTAATGCTTTCCTTCACCTTTTATTTATTTATTATTATTATTATTTATTATTATTATTATTATTTTAACAGGAAGAATACTAAATCTAAACACATGCCACTTGGGAACAGGGCCAAAAGCTTTCTTGCTCTACTCTGCATGAATTGAACATACCCTCTTGAGAGGAGACTTAACTTGGATAATGAATTAGTTAAATGTGTATTATAAGTGTAAATACCTATTTTGTCTTGATATAGCCATGGAAACAAAAGCTCTTGTTAGATGACGGCAAACGAACCGCAGCCCATTAAACACCAACACGAACCCCTCGAGCACAAGTTCTGTAAATATCGCAGGTCTCCCACAAGATCATCACCAGCTGAAATGATGTGATCCGAGCTCGATCTGTTAATGATCTACACACGAACACACACTTCTGTCACAGACACCATGTACAACACCGTCTCACGATCCCATAGAGCGCTCGGTGGGCTGAGAAACTGCTTTCAAGTACTTTATGTAATTTCTGCTGTTCTGTTTAAATAACTATATCGGCTTTCTTCAAAATGAATGTTTCAAATAATAATCTATTTCTCATTAAAATGCTATATTTAATAAGAAGGCCAATGCTTGTTTGTACCACACAAAAGCTTTTTTTTTTCTTTTTTTTTTCTGGTAAAAAATAATAAAATATACTAAAATGTATCTGAAATACATTTATTTTATGCTAAGTATACTACACATTTATATGTATGTGCTTGATATAAATACCCTGCAATTGTACTGTTGGTATACTAATTGGTATACTTAAAGTCTGCTAAATTGGAACAACTAATTTTGTACCTAATGCACTTTAATTATCCAGAAATAGTGCTGGAAATAATTTAGCTTGTGCTAAAGTGGAACTATACTTTGTTCACTTTAAATATCTTGCATTTAATGACTGATATTACACAAAGATCATACAATCCTTATTAATAATGACATTAAAACACATTTTAGGCTTAATATTAAGAAATGTGCATTGTGCAATAAACAAGTTTTCCTATAATATTTATATCAGAATGTCTCAAGCGATATGTCAGTATATGTGTTAATGATTTGCAGTATACTTAATATGACATAAATGTATTTAAAATACATTTTTGTATAGGTTTTTTTCCACTAGGACAGCTACAAAAATGTGTTTTAATAAAAGTATTGCTAACTTTCCCATTAAGTTATGAAAATGTTATTTCTGAATGTTCTCTAAACGTCCATTTTGTTTTCTTCTTAGTTATACGAGCGTTAAGGGAACATTGCATTTCATAATTTTCAAACATTATGGGAATGTTAATTTTAGATATTCTATGAAAGTTTTTTTATTTATTTTTTTTTAAAAAAAATTATGTTCGACAAACATTCCATGAATGATGTATAAATAATGTTTTGAGAACATTGTTAAAGACCAGATAACACTGAATGAACATTTTATTAATGTTGCTTGAAGAGAAATTTGAGAGAACCTTGCTAGAACATTAACTAAAAGTGCTGATAGCGTTCGCTGTTAGCTGGGAAGTCTCTGCAAACTTAGTCCCTGTATTCTCTAATCTCAGCCTGTTTTCTGAGCAGACGCTACACTTGTGTTCAAGCCTGACAGGTAAGGATGCGGTAGAAACACGCTGAACGTGGGTTAAATGTCTCGCTCAAGGACACACCGGTGGACAGAGGCATTCAGGTTCACAAACTTCCACTTCCATCAAACACAATGCACATTGACACGGCTGACGAACCCCAATGAGATGCAAATTGGTAATGCAAATCCCAGGTCCGAGAAGCTGTAGAAAATGTTAGTTTAGAAAAAGCAAGTTATTAGCAATTATAGAGATCAGTGAAGTTTTTTCATATGAATTCATACAAAATTGCCATCTCGTAAAATAGTTATGCTTTCCTGTGAGACCGGGTTGGTCTCTAGACATCTATGTAAATCTCTCCTCAACAAGACACATGATTTGAGGAAACAAACACAATTGACGTGGGACACAGATTATATACCGTGGTTTAATACTGACGGTTATGAGCAATAGCGACCGCCATGAATTAGAAGGCGTCAAGGATGCTTTTAACTCAATGGAGACAGAGAACCGGACTCACGTTCTTCACAAGCACTCAAAACATATCGACGTCAATTACATTTCCCCCACATAACAGAAATAAGCCTCTTAACCCACCAAGGTCAAGTAAACCACCATCTTCCCCTGCCAAGCCCAGTATCGATGTGTGGTGGGTAAACTGCAGACGGTGCGGTATTGTCCTTCCACTGGCGTCCCATTACATGAAATGCTGATTAATGCTGGAGAACGCGGCGGCTAATGAGGCGAATGAGTCTTTGTGTGTGGGCGAGTCCACTGCTTCACCCCAAACCCAAACCACTCGTGCTCTGCCAGGATATAATTACAATGTCCTAATAAATCACGATGCTTTGTGCTTAATGTATCGGAAGCTCATTGCTAAGATTGCGAAAGCAATTGATATGGAGATCCACCCGAGCGTCAACGCCAATTGACTTGTTCAAACGGTCCAGGAACTTCATGCTATAGCAACTGTCCTTCTTTAATAGCACTTTTACTTGTATATAGCCAATGGATATCAGCTTTTGGTGTAGTTTCACACTCCTCAAGAAAATCTCCCCCCAAAACATGGCATATTTTCTGAGCATGGAATTAAAATGTAATGTCCATTTAGGCCATGCTACAATTTCATTGAACTCAAATGATCTTATACATGAAGCTTGCTGGTCATTGTTTTCAGGTTGGCGAAACCAAATGACAATTTGCATTAAGGTGAAACCACTTATAATGGACTGTACATCAAGCCTTGGGTTTCTGAGAAAATTCAATGGAAATGTCAGTTCAAGGATTTTGCCTTTTGTTACAGCAAATGTCTAAATTAGCAAATGAACATCAACTTTTGGTGTAGTTTTAAACTACTCAAGAAAATCTCTCCCCAAAACGTTTAAAACAATGAGAAACATGCCATATTTTCTGAGCATAGAGTCAAAATTCATTGTCCATCTTGGCCATGTTAAAATTTTACTCAAATGATCTTATACATGAAGCTTGCTGGTCATTGTTTTCAGACTGGGGAAACCAAATGACAATGTCTAAATTAGCAAATGGACATCAACTTTTGGTGTAGTTTTAAACTACTCTCCCAAAAAAAGTAAAAATAATAAAAATAATAACATGGAATATTTTCTGACCGTGAATCAAAATTCATTGTCCATCTTGGCCACGCTACAATTTTACTCAAATGATCTTATACATGAAGCTTGCTGGTCAATATTTTCAGGTTGGTGCCAACCAAATGACAATGTCTAAATGATAAGCTAAAGTCTGTGTTTTGATGTTGCTCTAGACCAAAGGTCACCAGTTAGTATCCTGACCCATGACTGGCTCCTCACGGGCCGAGGAATAATCCCTCACATCACTGATTATCCTGACAACAGACACACTGGAGGTGGAAGGAGTGACGTGACACAACTAGATCATATTAAAAACCAGAGCTTCATATGACAGATGGGCTGAGTCTGTTCCTGATGCGCCGCACACACACTCACACACGTTTGTTTCCACATCTGACTGAAATGAAATAATTACATTTACAAATATTACTGTGAATTGCTAAGAATTGTTGCTAAGTCTGACTGTTACATCAAATCCAGCTTTATCTGTTTAAATATTTCTGGGCTACTAATTTAAAGAGCTCTCCTCTTTTATATAAAGTACAATTGCTTGCAATTTGGTAACACTTTACTTAAAGCCTTTATGTGCATTATAATAGGTATTCATAATGTACGTTATAGTGCATTATATCTTTTCATAAATAATTGTTACTGAAGTAAAAATGCATTATACTTTGTAAAGGTGTAAGAATTAAAAGATAAGTGATTCATAACCATGATTATAATTATTCATGAGGCCATACAATGCATTACAAGGCATAACTAATGCATTACAAAAACTGGTAACACTTTACAATAAGGTTCATTAGATAACACTAGTTAATGTATTAACTAACGTGAACTAACAATGAGCAATGCATTTGTAACAGAATCTATTAATCTCGGTTAATGTTAGTTAATTAAAATCCAGCTGTTCACAGTGCATTAACTAATGCTGACAAATACAACCTTTGATTTTAATAATGTATTAGTAAATGTTGAAATTAATATTAACTAAGATTAATAAATGCTGTAGAAGTGCAGTTCATTATTAGTATGTTAGTTAACTAATGTTCGCTAATGAACCTTATTGTAAATTGTTACCCAGATACTTTTATAATGCATTATAATATAAAGGTTTAAAGTAAAATGGTATCTTTTTTTTTTTTTTTTTTAAATGCACATTGCAAATGCACATTTCATTTCATAACCATGCAAGCCAATTATAGAGCTAAAATGCATAGACTAGACTTCCTGTAATTTTATTGGAACGCCTCTGGTCTAAACCGTGCCATTGTAGTGGCTCATGTAGAGACTAACCATGTTCAGAGAGGTTCTCGCTGGACATTAATTTACACAAGCCCATGTAATGAAAGCAGATAAACTGGCAGACCAGCATGCTATTCCGTATAGCAAACACTATGATTTGGTACAAAGCCACTGCATTAAAGGTGAAGCCACTTATAATGGACTGTCCTCGGGTTATTGTACATCAAGCCTTGGGTTTCTGAGAAAATTCAATGGAAATGGCCCATGCATGAGGCAGCATCAGTTCAAGGATTTCGCCTTTTGTTGCAGCAAAGATGAGGAGCGGCGTGTGTGTGTTCCTCTACACTGAAGCTTTTCTACTCTCACGTCCAGGAGACGGCATTCGCTGCCAATCAAGCTTTACTTTGAGACGTTTTCAAGCATGTGAAACTTGCTGATGCTCGTCATTATTTTGAAACAGTCACTGAATAATCACTGTGCATTCACTATGAATGAATTCAGTTTTGCTTTAAACAAACACACACACACACACAACAAAGCAGTGAGGTTAGATCTGCACATGCTGGTTCTGTGTAACACATCTCAACAAATTGTCTCTGGCAAAGACAGTCCAGTGATTAGAAACAAATTCCTCCTTTTGTCACCGAACTGAGGAAAATGTCCAATGAAATAGTAATAATAAAAAAGGCTTATTTAAGATGCATGTGTTTGTAAATGTGTTGTGGCAACTGTATAAAAACAGCCTCCTAATTTGCAGAAAAACACAAGAGTCATGAGACGCCATAAATCTTCATTCTCAACCTCAGCTCTGAGAAAATGTGCCACGAGGCAGAAGAAAGCAATAAGGACAAAGATTTATCATCCCGATCAGCATCTTCAATCACAGAGGAGCAGAGAGAGATTTGAGCTTTGCTCTTTGAGGAGGATAACGCGAAACTTCAACAATATGTCATGAATATTCCCCGTGCTCCAGCTAAAGATGGCAGGACTAACCCAGGATGGATCAATTATACTCTTAAACCTGTAGGGTGTTATGTCAGATTTGGACACACGATTAGGGCGTTATCATTAAGGGCCGCACATGTGTCTGTTGGTGTTCTTGTGATGGGGTTTCTGTGGTCCTAAAACCACACAGTGAACACTATAATGAGAGTCGGTGCATTGGTTGGGATGGGTCTGAGAGTCCTCTAACTGACTCCCCAATTTTTTCTTCAGCGTAAAAACCCCTTGTCTGGGAACATCATTTTTTTGTGTTGGTTTTCCTCTGATTTCTAACATCATGTTGAGTTTATTGATTACATTTTTCACCTACTAGATTGAACCACCATGTTTGATTTAGTTTTTTGGGGGTTTGACCTACAATTTTCGTCCTTTAGTTTTCATCATATTTGGCTCACAGAGTCTTTAAACCGGGCATCACAAATGTTTTTGGATGGATTTTTAATAATACGCCTTAGGAAACAAGGATAATGATTTGTGTTGATGGATTCAAACTGATGATGTCATTGCTTAAACTTACTGGTTAGAAAAATACAATTTAATAAATATTTTTATAACATTCCTATAATTTGGCTTAAAGTGCCACTATTATACTATTTTAAAGGTTCCCAATTATGATGTGTAGGTCTTCTACAACAGGTTTACATACATCCAAAAACACTTTAATTTCCTCATAATCTCCACTTTTCTCTCAGTGTCTGAAACGCTTCGATCGAGGATTCAGTCTCTCTAAGCTCCGCCTCTTTGAGAGCTGCTCTGCTCTGATTGGTCAGATGGCCCAGTCTGCTGTGATTGGTCAGAAACCAAACGCTCATTATCATATCTGAATCTCAGCTCTTGATACACAGTGATACGAACAGTAACGATGGCGTGGGTTTGACCGTATCAATCTCATCAAAGTGGATTTGCTTTGGCAGTAGAAAACAGCGTTTTCTCGACACGAACAACTCGAACCAAACTCTTCCAGTCTCAGATAAACTACAGTGTTTGAGGGCGGGGCTAAGAGACGCTGTTCAGCCAATCAAGACCAGAGGCTGGCATTATGCAAACTAGTTACAAACCTACGCATGTTCAACAGGAAGTGAGACTGAATTACTGACTCGTTTCAGTTCAGAATCACTTTTTTCTTTTGAGAGAAAAAAAAATACATTTATCTGCACATGGATCTTTGACACTTTGCAGACCTTTTACATTTACAAACAGCTTTATTACACACTGCATGAAAGGTCATATCTGAAAAAGGATAATAGAGGCACTTCTTGGTTTGACTTTTGAAATGAAACTAATATCTGACCTTCCTGTAGCTCAAACAGTAGAGTGTTGGCGCTTGCAACGTCAAGGTCATGGGTTCGATTCCCAGGGAAAGCAAGAACTGATAAGAATGTAAATATGTTCCTTGAAATGCAATGTAAGTCGCTTTAGATAAAAGCGTCTGCCAAATGCATAAATATAAATGTAAATATCTGACAAAATTGGGGATAGTGCCATCCAGTAACTGAAGATGAATAATTATTGAAAAAAACAAAGAAAAAAAAACACATCACTATAGTCTTTAATATCAAAGTCAACATAAAGTCGCCAGTGAGGCAGCATCTTAAGCATTTGCCACCCTTTCCTTGTGGTTACCGAACAAGGTTGGTTACAGCGCCACCTAGTGGTAAAACTTCCAAACCATTTATATATTCATATAACGTTTAAATTTACATTTTAGTATACCTACTGGTTGGCCCCATAGTATCTTATTGTTTCTTAGAAAACCAATAGAAAACCTCTCACTAAACCTTATTTGTAAGAGCATTTGTCCTAAAAGTTCATGAAGTTCCACTCGTGTGGTCAAAGTGAAGTTCACGGGTCACTGAGCTCAGAGGATCGGGCAGTTTAATAACATCACAAAAAAAAAAAAAAAAAAAAAAAAAAAAAAAGGAAAAATGCTCTTCCAGATCTCCTTCAGTGACACTCTTTGTCCGTCCGTCCTTAATCACCCGATGACATCAGAAACGCTGGCGGCCCGGCAGAACTGGAGCACAACGGACTGAGCCGGGATAATAGGATTACTGGGAAAGCATTCGCTGAGGAACTACAACCCCCAGTAATCCTGTTCTCCTCATTGTCCTCTTCCTGTTTCTGTACAGACAGCATCAAATCAGGCACTTAGATGAAGATCTGACCTTGATAAAAGTCTTTTGAAGAAATATTGAGAAATGAAGAGGGAGACGAGTGTAGTCATGGAGAAGCACTTTAGATGAATGCTTCTAAAGAACAGTGGTATTTAGGGAACACACATTCATTATTAACCAGGAGTCTTCCCTCAATAACCTCCTGATTTCTGCTTGTTGGTAGTACGTAAGGTAGTTGCTGTAGTGATTATGTTTTAGTCTTGGGTAGGCTTAAGGGATGTAGAATATGTTCATACAGAATAAGGCATTAATATATGCTTTATACTAATACACAGCCCATATGCTCGAAATTTGCATGCTAATAAGCAACTAGTTAATAGTGAATAGTGTTACCAGAACAAACCAGAGACTGGTGATGAAATGACTAAACTATACATTAAGGTTATGCGCACAAAATTGGAAGATGTTGTATTTACCTAAAACCATAATGAAAGTATTATCTTTTCAAATGAAACTGGTTGATTTAGATTTTTGACCATGATAACTTTGCAAAACAAATGCAAACCAAGAACAGACCAATCATCTGTGAGTAACGTGCAAAAAATCTCTGATGCACTTTCCTTCAAATTAAAAAATAAAGCAGTTCTACTTCTGCTAATTATGTATTATATTTATTGTATATATTTACGTATTTATTATGACCTTTTTTTAAATTAATAGAAATAAATACAAGCTTTAGATTATATACTGAAGCTTTAAAACTGCTACTTAGCCTAAATGTTTTCTTTAGCTCTTTGTTTATATAAATTATTAATTAAATAATCAGTTGATTCACTTTTATCAATATAGTCAAATATTTTCTTTCAGATGCCTTCTCAAACTTGTGGTAGCAGCTGTTTTTTGTTTTACTGCCTTGAACATGTGTTTAAGCTTATGATATTTTTCATAATGAGCTCTTATTCTTTAGCAGAGAAGCAAATTGCAATACTTATGTCTTAATTCCTTTATTGATTTTGTCAAAAGCTTCTCACTATAAATCTAATGAAATGCTGTAGCCTAATTATCTGTCCACAGAAATGCTAGAGATTATGCAAATGTTAAAATAACTGGTGCCTGTTGGGTTTCTAAATGCATGTTAAACTCGCTGCATTTACTGTGAACACATGAGATGCTGAAAACAAAGGATCATGAGCTGCTCATCTATAAATGATCACAATGATGCACTTCACCTCAGAGTGACTTATTAATGTAGATGCACACAGTGTCAGAGAGAAGAGAGTGTGAAAGAGCACAGCTGGTTTCAGTCTATCGTTACTGTGCAAAATGAGTATTGAAACTATTTAAATAATTTACTGAGCAATTTATATGTTTGACAACACCCCTGATGTCCAAGTGAGAGAAACATGTAAAATGTCAAAGCTCTGATGAGCTCAGTGACAACATAAGCATACACAGATATTCTTGTTGACCATTTCATTGTGATTTAGGGCTCTGTTTTAACGATCTGAAACACAAGTATCAAACGCGAAACGCAAGTAACTTTGTGGGCGGATCTCGGCGCTGTTGCTATTATACCGGCGGGATAAATGGCATTCCCTTATAACGGCGGATTTGCCAAACGCACGCCAGGAGCGGTTCACAGCTGAGGAGACCGACGTTCTCGTCAGGGCCGTAAAACACAGAGAAGTGACACTGGGGATGGAGAAACACACCCAAATTAGCTTCGGTTAAACAGGCGTATAATAATTTGGGTAAATGTGTAAGCTAGATTTATGCCTATTTTTCCACATCTTCATGGACAACACAATGATTTCCCTCGTGTGGAATATTTTCCTTGTAATTATGTATGGTTTGCAAAAATGGGAACTGCTGTGTCTGTGTAGATGAGAGAAGCAAAGTGTATGTGCGTTGTGCACACGCTACATTATGGCCAAGCATGCGCCCTTAAAATAGCATCTGAATAACGCGCCACTGACTTTAGACTAGGTTTTTCCTGGTCTGTGGCGGAATTGTTTTCTGAAACTGCAAAATAGCACCAGGGAACGTTTGTGCCGGAACACGCCTCCTCTTTTCGCTGAACCGCCTCCGGGAGTGCAAGTTCATTCCCTAATTTACCGACGTGCGTCTGTGGAGGGAAAAGTCCGCTGTGCGTCGGGTGCAAAATAGGAATGATACATGCGTCGGTGTACAAAGTCAATTACACTGGGTGCAAGATAGGTCCCTTAATGTTTAAAAAAAAAAAAAAAAAAAAAACAAGGGGAAAAACCATTCTAACAGCATGCATCTGTAGTAAACACAGTGATTTACTGTTTAGTGTTTTAGTTTACTTTACTGTTGTTTTAAGGGTTTTTATGGTAAAATAATGCAGTTTTTACAAAACAGTAATGCAAAAAGTATCACATTTTCTCGTATTTACATGAACAGTATTTGGGCCCTATCTTACACCCGGCGCAACGCAGTGGCAAGTGCAACGCAAGTGTGTTTTGCTAGTTTCAGTCCGACACAGTTTTCATTTTCACGTCCTGCGCCACGTTGCTTAAATAGCAAATGCATTTGCGCCCATTTGTGCGCCCATGAGTTGCTGGCCTGAGAACGAGTGTGTGTTCTGGCGCATTGTTGGAGCGTTGCTATTTTGAGGAACAAAAATAGACTGAGACATTGACCGACTGAAACCTGGTCTAAAGTCAATGGCGCAATATTTATTTTGTTATTTAAAGAGTGCGTTAGTAATGTGTGCCTATAGGCGGGTCCACAACGCACGTACACTCTGCTTATTACACACACAGGGACGCACAGCAGCACACAAACATGCCAAATATTTGAAGTAAAAGGATTACAATGTAAAAGAATATTATTGTGTACATAAAGATATGGTGAATCCGGCTTGTCCTGTAGATGATCTGCTTGCGCACGAGCGTTTGCGCTCTGGAGACGCGTTCGGTCTTTCCACTATCAAATTCCGTCATGTAAATAGTGAATCCGCCATGGCGCGAGCACAACTGGTATTTATAGGGAATGGGAGATGAGACTCTGATTGGTTTAACGCACGTAAATCCCAAAACACACCCATTACTCATTAAGAGAATAGGGACAACCCTTTTAGACCATGCGCCGGGAGCACCGACCATTTTCCCTGTCGTTAAACTAGCAAAAGTGGATTCGGACTCGCCCTAAGTGAACTTGTGCCGTGCGCTTTAGACCATGCGCTTAGATCATTAAAATAGGGCCCTTTAACTGTTAATTTCATGGTAATTTCATGTTTTATAATACACTTTTTTTTTTACAGCTACTTTACAGTCTTTCACCATTAAAACTATTGTTTTACAGTGCTAACAAAGGCTCCTTATGCTAAACAAAGGGAAACATGTTACTTTGCTTGATCTAACGAATCAAATGTGATAAAAGCAGACAAACATCTGCTTTAGAAACACAGCGTTAATCTGTCCCACTGCGGAAGTCAATGGCACTAGTGTTGGCTAAACACATTCATTAGCGTCAGTGCATTCACAAGCAAACAGACTGTGGGATTACAAATTTAAGAATCTGTTTAGATCTGCTGATCTTATGTCCTTATATAACATAACATAACAAACTAAGGTAGAGTACATTGAATTTTGCATTTAAGGTTATGATGATGATGATATCAGCTGCTATGCAAAGTTTACAGCAAGAGATTCCTTCCAGTCCTGTTCTCTCTATTGTAAGTTAAAGGAGTCAGATTACTGAGACTCTCACCCTTTGTCTTTAATGGCTTTTTAAGGACTACAACAAACGGCTGGTAGAGACTACACCATATTCCTCCCGGGTTAGTGACATAACTAAACCTAAAATTTACATAAACCCCGCCCCCTGAACACGATTTATAGATTATCATGACATAATATGCAAATCAATGACTAGAAGATAACTACACATAAGCTACATAAATTCATCAACTAACCATTCAGAAATGTCCTGTTGCTTCTACATGTTGTCACTTCTTGTTGAGTCTCTCCATCATTGTCTGACTCCGGTTTGAACATAAAAGGCTAAAAGTTTTTGAAATGTTCAGTGCATGTGTGTGTGAGGTAAAAGGACACAAGCTGTTGAAGCTCCGCCCCCTGTGCCGGGAGCTGCAGCTCATTTGCATTTAAAGGGACAGACACAAAAAGGTGTGTTTTTGCTCACCCTCAAAAAGTGAAAATTTTTACATGCTATATAAAAAATATATGTGGGGTATTTTGAGCTAAAACTTCACATACACACTCTGGGGACATCTTATTTTAGATTTTCTGAATAGGGCATTATACCACCCCTTTAAATGAGTCTCTGAGACTCTCACCCTTTAATGGCTATTGGAGCACCTGTCCCAGTTGTTGAATAGTTATGCACTCTAGAGTCTAAGGTGGGTTCCTAAACCTGGATACTTCATTTGCATGCTTTGTTTAAGGTCGTCACCCAGGTGCTTTGTCTCCATATCTAAGCACTGCCCACTAAAATCTATATAAACTACAATGTACACTGCCTTAGTTAGACTTGATGACTGCAGCCACCGACAGCTTGTGTTCTCAATAATCAATTCTGCTGAAGATACAACCAAGTCTCCTGGTCTTCGCTTCTGAATTTCCTACAAGTCCTACCTGTAATGTCACAGAAACGACCACAGTTACGGTATTATCAATCTTGAAGC
>CM038624.1:1734550-1837050 GCA_021554675.1 Leuciscus idus
GCCAGGGGACCCGGGGCCCTCTCCAGCCCACACGTCTTGTGTTTCTCTCATTACAATCCACCACACACTCACTGTCTCTCTTCCAGTGTTTTTAACCTCGTGCACTGGGCCGGCCAGCACCAGTTTGGATCGGTGTGATGTACCGCCACTGTCCTTATCTGTCAAGCTGATCGTTTCTGAGGTCGAGGATTCCACAATGGGAAATTACATGTGCTTTGAGTGATGGGGTCGGTGAACTGTTTTGAAACTAGGCTAGACTAGTTTTGAGAGTGTACGTGTTTTCATACTTAAAGGTTCTTCAGTGAGTCTCTTGAGCAAAGAACCTCATTAACCCCCAATCTCCTGGAATATCTTCCACAATTATAACACGCAACTGACTCCCAGTTTCAGCGAGGAAAGGACATACTATTGCACTTCACTTGTGATGTTTGTTAATTCAACTTAAATTCAAATTCAACATTCCCTATAAATCTCCCTAACTTAAAGTTATACTGTTTTTCAAAGTCTTGATGTTGTTTCAGGCTCTACTAGAACAGGTTTTCCTGCTTGAATGTTGATTATTTTCCTCATATTCTCCATTGTTGCGGCTCCTCTCTTCCCAGTCTGTCAGTAACGCTCTGTTTAGTTCCTGTCTCTATGAAGCCCCTCCTTCTGAAAAGCACACTGTGCTCTGATTGGTCGGCTGGAGCACTGTGTTGTGATTGGCCGAGCGCTTTGAGTGTGTTTGGGAAATGTCCCGCCCCTTACCATAACCGCCAGTTTAACACACTAATAACTAACTCAACCAGGCCCCGCCCCTTTACTCTGCGCATTAATTATTATAATGAGGAATATTGTGACATGTTCGTTCCCGGGAGAAACTCAAGACTACAATGGAGGCGTTTCAGGAGTTCAGAAACACTGACACTGATATAGAGAGTAACTCCCGCTGGAGGGACTTTGTGGAAATAGATATGTGCCTTATGTATTCATGTATGTATTTATGTATGCATTCATTCATTCATTCATTCATTCATTCATTCATTCATTCTGCCATTTTGTAAAATTAACAAATGAGCTGCAAACACACAATGAATTGATATATATATATATATTTTTTTTTTTTTTTTTTTTTTTTTAATATAACAAAATACTTTAAGTTTTATCGGTCACACTTTATTTCGATGGTCCGCTTTAGACATTCTACCAACTATAAGTAACTTTGCCACTAAATGTCAACTAACTCTCATTAGAGTATTAGTAAAATGTTAGGTTATAGTTAGTAGAACTAGTTGACATGTAGTTGCAAAGTTACTGTAGAATATCTACAATGGATCATCGAAATAGTGTTACCATTGTATCCGTTTATGTCCATGCGCTTTTGATAAAAATACAGTAAAGATGTTGTAATTTGCTTTTATGCTTCATGAGTGATTATGACCCATCAAATCATTTTGTATTTGATTTGATTATGGTGAACCAAACCCAGGATCTGGTGATTATGGTGAACCAAACCCAGGATCTGGTGATTATGGTGAACCAAACCCAGGATCTGGTGATTATGGTGAACCAAACCCAGGATCTGATGATTATGGTGAACCAAACCCAGGATCTGGTGATTATGGTGAACCAAACCCAGGATCTGGTGATTATGGTGAACCAAACCCAGGATCTGGTGATTATGGTGAACCAAACCCAGGATCTGGACTGTATGTGCAAATGACTTTTTCAGACTAAAATATAACTCCTTTTTTTAATATAATTCCTGACATCAGCAGTCTCTTTGGCAATGATTTCATGCTCGATTACACTTACTAGCACCTTCTAGTATGAGTCGAATGCTAGGGAATGTGCATAATCGAGCTTGAAATCATAACTATAACCAGAAACTGCAATGGCAAGGAGTTCAGTGAAAACGCAGTTACATTTTTGGTCTGTTCTCGTCCAATCTTGCTTTTATGTGCTTTTTGGAGCTTCAATGTTTTGATCAAGGACAACTAACAAACAACTTTTGGTGAAAGCTGAATGTGAGCTGCTTTTTTAATGCCTAATGCCAAGTTCTTTATTTCACACAAATATAAAAAAAAAGTCAAAAGTTCATGGGTGTAATTTTGTTCAGCGATCTTCACTTACAGAAGGAAATTACAGCATCTCTAAGCACACAGCAAAATACATACAGAAGGAATAAACAGCTGGTGAAAGACAATTGTTCTTTTTCTTTTTTTTATTCTTTCTCACTTCCTCCACTTCTATTTGTTCAAAACTTTAATAAAGTCTGCTGGCAAGAGCGAATCACCCAAGAGGCCTTCATTGGCTTCTACCGGCAAGACAAAGAGAGTAGGAGTGAGCGGGGCACACACTTACACAGGGCTAGTTGTATTGTAACACACTTGTTTTAAACACTTTCACACATGCTAGCATGAGGAAACTGAGTGCATTTACCAGATGCCATTTCAACACTGTATAGAGAAAAACATGCACCAAAATTCAGAAATCTTTGGAAGATATCAGTGAACATTTATTTAACCATTGCAGTATTTCTTAAGTTCTTAAATTAAGTTCTTAATCTCAGTTTTTTGTGTTTATTTAAAATTGGACAAATCTGATATTATTTTAATCTCCAATCTGATATTTAGCAATTGAGATAGTCCTTTAATGTTGAAAGAAGACATGAGCCAGGTTTGGGGCATGTTGTCACACTGAGTTACAATGTTCCCCCTATTAGAACTTTGATATTCTATTATATACTTTTATTAATTCTATTGAGAAACCATGAGAAAAAGGTGAATAAAGACTGAGAGTCATTGTTCAGAAATGATTAATTATTATGCTGTAAAGCTGTGTTTTCCGGTGTGTTTGTTGTCAAACTCAGAAAGGAGTTTGTTTTTAATTAATAAAAATGACATTATTGTACATAAAAAGTTAATAATTGTATTTTACTGAAAAAATATTTTAGTTTGTCTTGCATATTTTTTTATTAGATCAGATAACATTTTAAGCTGTCATATGGGGCATGTTGTCACATTTCACTTCCATTATTTCAGGGTAAATGAATCAAGAAAAAAGTATACACTGTGTTAATGAAACAAAACCACATAACTAGACATGTGAAATTAATGTGAAAAAATAAATAAATAATACTCTACCCTAAGTAGTTTTACACAAACTGAGATAAAAAAAACAAAAAAAAAAAACATTAGTTAGTAACGTTAGTTTGTGCCCCGCTCTCTCCTATCTAACTGAGGTTACGTTTGCACGACAGCGATGCACTAAAAAACATTCATATAAACATATTTCCTTTGTTTTTTTTTGAGAATAGATGAAGGTGTTGTCAAAACGATCCTCGTTCACATGGATCTGTGAAACCGAATAAAATTGCTGTATTCTGTAGCCAGGCCAGTACTTGTACTTTGTAAAGAAACACTACATGCCTATACAATGAACACGTAATACGCAGCGTTTTAACAAATTCCCCATTTTGTAGTTTACACGGAGACAATAAACGGTATTGTTTAGTAAAACTTGCACTTTGAAACAAGCTTTTAAGAGTCCGCATGTTCAGGCTGTTGTCGTGTAGTATGATCGGCCAAAATGCATGAAAATGTTTCCGTTTTTAGTTGAAAAATGGTGGGTAACACTTTATTTTACCGTGTCTTTGTTACATATGTTACATGTACTTACCTTAGTAATAACAGTAAATGATGCATAATTACATGCAACTAACCCTCAACCAAACCCTAATCCTACCCTAACCCTATAGTAAGTACATGTAGTTGCTGTATATTACTCAGTACTTAAATATATAATTACACTAACAATGACACCTTAAAATAAAGTGTAACCAAATGGTGTTGTGTAAATGACCCCTAAATTCCAATGTGATTTCTGACTGTAACCCTACAATGTGCTCTATTTCTGTTTTTTTTTGCCTCAATGTCTGAAGTCAAATCTATCTTCTCTCAGAAAGAGGTGTGTGGTTCTGTGCAACATGTCAGTGTCACCCGGGTCACTGGAGGAATCAGGCACACCTGAGGCACGTCAGGAGGGAATACTGAAACCAGGTGCACACTGTGCTATTATATCTGTCCCGTACGATCATCAGAGTACGAGCCCTGTAAGAGCTTGCATGAGGCAGACACATTCATAACCTTACTGAAAGCTGTTAGAAAAGCATGCTTGTGGTGACATTTCTGCATGTTTCATGGCACTTTCGAAGTGAAAAAGTGTTTCATTCTGTCTGAAAAAGATGTGAATCTGGCAAAAAATTATGTTTGAAAAGAAAGTACCTACACTAAACCTCACCGGTAGTGTTAAGAAAAGCAAATATGAGATAAAAACACATATGCTGAAGCAACCGTGTCATTTTATCTTGCTTCTACAAGAACTATTAAGAATATACAGTTTCATAATTAATGCAAAACTAATCATTAACTGCACACTAAGAAAAATCTGTAAAAATTGGGCGCAATGTATTGTGTAAATATGAAGAAATTTCCCATATTGAAATTTCACAGGTGTTTTACCTGTGTTTTGAATTATGCTTTGCATTACATTGTGTTGTGTTTTAACAGATAATGTCCTGGTGGAAAATTACCAGCACATTTTCCAATTGTTTTTCTTACAATGCAATGCAGAAAAAATGACTAGCACTGCATTAACATTTTAACAACTACTGTTAATGAATGCACAACATTGTTTGCATAAAGAATAGATAATAGCAGATTTATGATTTGGGTAAGCTGTTAATAGTTTGTACAGTGTATCATTCCTCCTACAGAACTATTTACTAACCATGGATCATTTTAAAGAAATGGCATTTAAACGGGACCTTACTCCGGTTCCCGCATTTTCCTCTGAACTTAATTTGTATATATATTTTTCTACTTAAATAAAGAGAAGAGAGCTAATTCCACACTTCTCATTGAGAGTCATGGAGACTTCTGGAACATTTAGAGTCATCAGCCTTACCCCAAATGCCAAAATTGTAACCCTTACAGTGATTTATTTATTTATTTCACAGAAATATATACGGTTCTGTGTATGTTTACTCCAACCTCAGTTTTCTTTTTAGATGCATTGCCCATGGAAAATCAGGACTTCAGGCCCGTTCACACCAAAGATGATAACTATCTATCTGTTGGGGAGCATCACAATAAAGAGTTGGCAGATATTAAGCAGGCGGTCTACTAATACTCTAATGAGAGTTAGTTGTCATGTAGTTGCAAAGTTACTTGTAGTTAAGCGAATCTTCAAAAGGGACCATCAATATAAAGTGTTACCAGATATAGTTCTAAAACGTATATTCTCAATATAAAAGAATAGCAGAGTCCACACCACAACTATAACAATAACGGCACAGATAAATTATTATTATTATTATTTATTTTTTTTTCCCAGCGGATGAATGATGAAAAACAATGACAGCCAATCAGAACCCACTAAATGAGTTTGAGTATTTAAAGCGGCAGATGACAAAACTGTAGCGCTCGTTTATAATAATATATTAGTAGACACTAATATAGTTATGGTTGTAGTTATCCTTATATGTATCTTTACTGGTGTGAACGGGCCTTTATTCCCTGACTGACTCCAACAGCTCGCGATGGTCTCTGAGCAACTGGCTGTGGGGCAAAATCACTCAAACCACAAGGTCAGATCAGTGAGGCTGAAAGTGGCGGCACCTCTTCCACCTTGGACCCTCTGAAGAGGAAATGATTTTCTGCTGAGCACCAGTCAGTAAATCTTAAAAGGAGTTGACACTGGCTGTAGATCATGGGTTTGTCTCTATTTTGAAGGGTTTCAATACATACCTGCCACTTTTGGCACGTATGTTTGATCTGGGGTTCGCCCTCGATATTCGAGCCGCACATGAGATCCGGTTGCCGAAAAAATCTACCCTCCATGAGCAACCTAGTCCCTTGAAGTTGCAGAATCCTATGATTCCTCACACACAATGATGCCTATGCCGGAGAACTGAGAAAGAAGACTCTGACTTACCTCGAAAAGAACCCCTGCATGCCACAGATTTAAACCAGAAGTGTCTTGCACAAGTGATGGAAGAGGTTTGTGTCAATGACTGACAAGCTCCTGTCCACAAGGTCAGGTGGTTTCACCAGCTAGGAATATTTTGAATCAGATGAAGGGCTTTGGAAACAGCTGGGTTACCAAAAAGGCCCGTCCAGTGAGGAGGAAGCCTTTGAGAGAGACGCAATGGTTGGGTTAACATTTTACATTTGGCAGACACTTTTATCCAAAGTGACTTACATTTCATTCAAGGTTACACATTTTATCAGTACTTGCTCTCCCTGGGAATCAAACACATGCAAGACACAATGGCTACGTTTATATGCACAACTTTAGCTTCAATTGGACTGAATTCATTCCGATTGGTGAATCTGAACGTAGTGTTTACGTGAACGCTGAACATGTGATCGGGTTGATGTGCGCGTTTATATGTCACAAGCTTCAAATCGGAATATATTTTTTGATATGCACACATTGCACAAATATATTTTCCTGCTGTTAGCGCTTAATAACTTCTTCTACATTGGTTCTTTATTTGTTTTAAACAGCAGACTTAATATTTATCCATTTCTGGTCATAATTTGGAGTAAATGAGCATATGAACCGTTGTGCCGCTGCTTACTGTATATTGATCACGCAGTAAAAATTGCCAAAACCAGTCGTGTGTGGATGAGAGTCTGAAGCCAGCACTGGTGGGACGTTGTCCTGCTCCACTTCACACACTGAGAGAAAGGAGGATTATAGAATGACGGGACACTCGTTTATACGACACTTTATTCAACAGGAACAACAGCTCGTTCAGCGCGCCATACATCATTACGCTATTTCTACGTCATTGCACATGCGCAGTCCTTTCGATTTCGGTTTTCAATCCGATCGAGTGTTTACATGTTCTCTGGATTGGTGTAGATTTAAAAAGCATGGTTTCCCCCATTATGGTTGAATCACAGAAGCTACACGAGTTACTTTTGCCAAGAGATCTCTATTTATTATGTATCATGTGTCAGACAGAGAGAAACAGGCATATATGAATATAAGGCTACATGAGAGGTCTTCATTCCAGATTTCTCTGTTCCCCATTTCTCTATCTTCTCACCCCATCATGCTAGCTGTAAATGGTTTCTCTGGGTTTCTCCTTCCTTACCCCATTATCTCTATGTTTCTCCTCTCACGCCCTCATGCCTTTATGTTTCTCTAAGGTGGCACAGTAAGACTGAGCTTATATACATTACAGAGAGACTTACAGCTTCCTTGTAAGGTAGAAAAACATGTTGCTTATGTTTAAAACTGGAATGTATACCTCATGCTTTCACATGGTACAATCCACTATCCTCTGTGTATACAATAATACATTAGTGGTATACAAATGGTACATTTGCATCAGTTGAAACATTAATTTTCTCGCAAAGAGCCTACCAACTGTACACAGTTGAAGTATCATCATCATTGGAAAGTGAACATTGCATACCTCTAAGCAAAATATAACTCTACCAGCTCTCTGCACACAAGTACAAACATAGTCTGACTTCACAAAATACATTATGAAATTATAAAGAAAATGAATAAAGAAAAATGAAACAAAAAAATAAAAATTTTAGTCTTCAATTGGATTAGAAAAGGAATACACCTCCCCTTTCAATCCGATCGAAATCGCATTGGGGTCGAGCTCATCAGATCGATTAAGTTGTTTATGAAGGCTTTTCAGTCCGATTGAGTCGTCAATCTGATTGTTTGGTTGCATGTAAACGTAGGCAGCAACTCCCAACATTTATTTTGATTGCTTTCAGAAAATTATATTTGGTGGTATATTTCAAAGGGAGCAGAAAAAGGATGATAAGCTCATGCATTGTTGGGGACAAATTAAAAATAATTGAAGTAAAGCAACAACGTCCCGGTTGGTTCACCTCTCTTTTCTTAATGACAGAATGGTGTTCTGTACTTTGTGGCTCTCCAGTGAGCCCTACTCATTGTGGACCAGGTATCCAGAGACGCTTCCCCTCAGAACAGCAAACTCCCAAAATATTACACAGGCATCCCAAGGACATCCTGAAAGACCAGAGCTTTTTGTTTGTTTCTCAGGTAATGGGGGACCTGAGTAAGCTGCACACCTCAGTCTATAACATGTAGAGAGATTGAAACAAACTCTTAAAAGGCTGATGCTGAAGATGGGAGTGACTGGATTCATGTCCCCTTCCTCAACACACTCTCTAGGGGGTTAGTAATGTCTCCCAGGCATAAACATGTGTGTTATTTGTCTATTGCACACACACACACAAAACAGCCCATCTAAGTCTTGATAAATGATGCTAAACAAATTTGTCTTGCAGTCCTTGAATGAAGGGCTCGGTCTTGAGTCAATGAATTCAGTATTGGATAGAGTAGCTTAGAATAGAAATGAGATGGTGGAGCAGGTCTGATCAACTCTGGCTCTTAAAATCCACTTTCCTGCAGCGTTTAGCTCGAACTCTGGCTCCATTTGACTTCACTTTTAGACTTACCCTTGCAAACTTCCCTAAGCACTTCCCCACCACCATTTTGAAGTGTATTCGACGTCGTCAAGTTGACGAGGGAAGTTTATTTGGACAGACCCTCAACCCCTCGATTTTAAAAGAGGGAGCAAGTCTACTCATATGTACACTTCAGGCAGATCCGTAGACCACAATGCAACATGATTGTGACGTCACAACAGCAAATTGTACGGCGGGCTCCATAGCAGATTACAAGTGATCAAGGGCTTAGAGCGTTATATTTAAACCCATTGAACGGGTTCTGACATACATCGGAGTGAACGAGACAGAGGAAAGTTACCAAGGGAAGAATACAAAAGTGGACTTAAGCCCACTGTACAATTTTGATCACAATTTGGCTGTCTGAGACAAATGTTGTGAATACACTGATCCTCTGATCGCTAGTTTGACATGTTTGCAGACAGCTGATTAATGACCTTTTCGATAAAATTTTGCCTCAGCTAAAATTCTGGCAGTGTCAGAAGTTTTGAGGCACAGTCCTGCAGTGAGAGTTCTCCTACAACAACCGCCAAATAAAAAAACAGTCGGAGCGCAGAACCTGATGACGCAATTAGTGAGACAACTACAAACCACCACTTGCTCTACACACACAATTCATCGTGTTTTTCCAGTTTTCTAGAGATTGTTTTTGTTTGCTAGCCACTGCATGTAAACGCAGCTCAATGTCACCGAACGTGTAACGGATTGATGATGTACTCTTCTTGCGTGCATTCATGTTTAATGCGTCTTGACCATAGCCGCGGAAACATATTTTACCAGGGGGGTGCTGGGGGCGGGGCTTAATGGGCGGGGCTTGATCGTGTGGGCGGTGCTATGGTAGAGTTTTTTTTAAACAAAATCCTAATATTAAACAGCCCAAACAAAAAGATGAACATACAAATGAATGAATACAGAGTTGTGAGAACGCTCAGAACTCATGATACAAATCTGCATTTTACCTTATGATTCTCACTCAGGAGTGCCGGTTCACACAGAGAGCATAATCTTTCAAAGCAAAAACTCAAGACGCCAAACGCGGGCAGTGGAACTAGGGAAAAACGCATGGTCTCGAGGCACGTTTTAGTTGAACTTATTTTAACTTGAGTGCTGCGTTCTGAGAATGCTGTGTCATGCGCGAGACGCAAGCACAACAGTTAAACACGAGTAGTGCGTTCACACTGAAAAACAATGGAAAAGTAGCAGAGTGGAATGGTTGACGTTCTGTGTGAAAAGCCCCTAATGCCGATGAATGCTTTAATCAATACATCTATATTTAGTTTGTTCACATGCATTAAATGAGTGTCAAATCAGTTCTGAGATGCTGGTCCTCAACAAGTGTCACGTCACTCACTCCATGCGAGATCGGCTGATTGCCTTATGATATATTAATTTATTTTAGAGTCATAAAACCCTATTCGACAACATATAAAAACAAAATAATCTTTAGAGAAATTTTATAAAGGTTGAAGGTGTTCTTAAAAAACAGGTTGAAAAGCAAAAAGTTATTTAGAAGTCATGTCATCTTAAATTCCAATGTAGTGAAACAGCTGTCATCAGGGGGTGCTGCACCACCCTCAGCACCCCTAGTTCCCACGGCCATGGTCTTGACTGTCGTATAGTCTGACATTAATGATAACTCAGATCCTACAGTGTGACCTGGCTTACAGTGTGGATCATGTTAGTACAGCCAACAACCAACAGTCATAAATTACTATTATACAGCTTTTAAATGCAGCCTCTGATCAAACTGAATCTGCAGGGAAGTGGATCTGCCCACCCCTGTGGTGGAGGGATGTCGAAAATATTATATAGGCTCAAGATGATTGAGCTCAAAACTCAATGATTAGGCTTCTCCCAATCTACATTTCAAGCACAGATTTGGCTACTATTAATGATTTTTGATTGTAGCCTATGCAACAGCAAACAAAAGTATGTGTCTTTTGTCGGATGAGACAAATGCATCAAGCAGCTGTAAGCAAAATACTGGAGTAGGACAGGATCTTGCAAAAGCGGGATTAAGTGATGCATTTACTCTACAAACGCTTCAAATCTTGTTATTACCACTTTTTAATGCAATGTGTTACCCATGCTATCCATGTATTTTAGGTAGCATAATCTTAAAGGAGTAGTTCACTATAAAATGAAAGTTACCCCATGATTTACTCACCCTCAAGCCATCCTAGGTGTATATGACTTTCTTCTTTCAGACGAATACAATCAGAGTTATATTAATAAACACCCTGATGCTTCTGAGCTGGATAATGGCAGTGGATTGCAACAGTTTGAAGCTCAAAAAAGTGCATCCATCCATCATAAACGAACTCCACACGGCACTGGCGGGTTAATAAAGGCCTTCTGAAGCAAAGCCATGAGTTTGTGTAAGAAAAAATATTCATATTTAAAACTTTATTAAGTAAAATAACTAGCTTCCGGCCAAACGAACATACGGATTTGACTTAAGTGTAAAGCGCAACTTATGCTTCAAACTGTTGGTTGCAATCCACTGCCGTTATCAAGCTTGGAAGAGCCAAGACATTTATTAATATATTAAAGACCACCCATCGGCCCAACAATAACAGGCAGTGGTTAAATTGGGCCGGGGCTCTCCGGGGCTCAGCCCCGGCACATAAGCCTGCTCGTTTGTAAATTAGGGAATGAACTAACCCCACGTCGGTAAATTAGGGAATGAACTTGCGCTCCCGGGGGCGGTTCAGCGAAAAGAGGAGGCGTGTTCCGGTGCAAACATTCCCTGATGCTATTTAAGATGGTCCTCACTGCAGAACATGAAATCCACGGGGAGGAGTCGGATCCAGATCCAACTCCTCCCACCTTACATATACCTAAACCTACCCATCTCCACCCCCTGATTCCTAAACCCACCCCTAAACCTACCAATCTCCACCCCTTAGATCTGGATCCAACTCCGCCCCCCGGATCTCGTGTACTGCATTGAGGTGCTACTGTGCTATTTTGCAGTTTCAGAAAACAATTCTGCCAGAAACCTAGTCTAAAGTCAGTGGCGCGTTATTCAGATGCTATTTTAAGGGCGCATGCTTGGCCATAATGTAGCGTGTGCACAACACACATACACTTTGCTTCTCTCATCTACACAGACGCAGCAGTTGACATTTTTGCAAACCATACATAATTACAAGGAAAAATATTACCACACGAGGGAAATGGGTGTCAATGAAGATGTGAAAAAATAGGCATAAATCTAGCTTACACATTTACCCAAATTATTATACGCCTGTTTAACCGAAGCTAATTTGGGTGTGTTTCTCCATCCCAATACAATGTCACTTCTCTGTGTTTTACGGCCCTGACGAGAACTTCGGTCTCCTCGGCTGTGAACCGCTCCTGGTGTGCGTCTGGCAAATCCGGCGTTATAATAGCAATCCGCCATGGAACAAGCGCGCCTGCTCTTAAAGGGAATGTGAGATGTCGCTCTGATTGGTTTATTTCACGTTACGCCCAAACCACACCTATGAGTAATGAAGCTACTTCAGACCAACACATTTTAGATTTGCGTCGAGCGCAAGAGTCATTTATCCCGCCGGTATAATAGCAACAGCGCCCGAGACCCGACCACAAAGTTACTTGCGTTTCGCGCTTGATACTTGCGTTTCAGATCGTTAAAATAGGGCCCTGAGAGTAAGAAATGTATTCCTGACAGAGACACACAGTTGCGCGTGAGTGTGTTCCGAGTGTAAGCCTTGGGAAGACACTGACACAGCACTGCATGGGGGTTTTCCTGGTTACAGGTTCCCATAGACTGCTCTGCCACTTACCCTTAAATACCCAGACCAGAACAACAAATATTGTACAAATATTTTTTAGAGTTGTTTTGGGTCTATTCATGTACCACAGGGGGTAACACCGGGTTTCGGGGGAGAGGGGAGAATTATCAGATATCATTAAGAGACATCACCCCAAGAGGAGAACAGGATTCTCCTAAGTTTTCAATCTTTCTTATAATACCAATGACTGCAATGAAATTAGGGCCATTTTACCGGTCGCACTGAGACATTTAAAATGATACCAAACATGAAAAGGAAAAACAATAGATTCACAAGATACATCATATGTGACCCTGGACCACAAAACCAGTCACATGGGTCACTTTTTTGAAAGTGAGATTCATACATCAACTGAAAGCTGAATAAATAAGCTTTCCATTGATGTATGGTTTGTTATGATAGGGCATTATTAGGCTGAGATACAACTATTAGAAAATCTGGAATCTGAGGGTGCAAAAAAATCGAAACATTAAGAAAATCTCCTTTAAAGTTGTGCATTTATGTTGGCAATTGTGCTGCATTCACTCACAAAAATAAATGTTTTATATATTTACGGTAGGAAATTTACAAAATATCTTCATGGAACATGATCTTTACTTAATATCCTAATGATTTTTGGCAAAAAAACAAAAAAAAATCTATCATTTTGACCCATACAATGTATTGTTGGCTATTGCCACAAATATACCCGTGAGACTCGTGATCCAGGGTCACATATGTGATATATAGACATTCTCAGTGAACTTTTAGTGACTTGAATCGGGAGAAAGGAAGGGAGGAGGGAGAGGGGGATGCAGAGATAAGGAAGGAGAAAAGTTGCCTGTGCTCTTTCTTTGAGATCTTCTGTCTAGGGTGCGTTTTATCTCAGCTTTTGTTTTAGCAGGAACATCAAGTCTTACATATAACTCTGATTGTATTCGTCTGAAAGAAGAAAGTCATTTACACCTAGGATGGCTTGAGAGTGAGTAAATCATGGGTTAACTTCAATGTTGTTTTCGTCAACGATGACGATAACGAAATGATTTCGTTGATGCACCTTTTTTTTATGATGATAACGCGACGATGACTAGCTAAAAATGGCTCTAAGGTGACTAAAACATGACGAGACGTTTTCGAGTTTTCGTTGACGAGACGAGACGGAACGAAAATGATTAAAAGTCTGACGTTCACAATGCATGTCATTTCTGCCTAATTTGCTTGAAATCTGTCTGTTTTGAGCTAAACAAAATTATCAGCAATGCTGCCGCTTCCTATCCTTGTTTTGGGTACGCCCACCACCCAGCGGCCGCCATGCCGCGCATCAGATTCCACACAACAACAACACACCTGCGGCGGCGGCGGCTAGTCACTCGCCACACATCTTCGATATGAGGCGCCGGACTGGACAAAAGCGAAACGAACTGCGCGAGCGAGCGACAGTGCGCGAGAGAGACCGAAAGTGCGCGAGAGAGACCGAAAGTGCGCGAGAGAGACCGAGTGTGTCCGAGCATTAGTTTAGTGGGCTAATTGGTACAAAGTAATATATAATTATTATACAACTTAGATTATAACATAAATTATTATTTAACTAATTATATAATAAAGCCACAATTGCCAAAGTAAGAATGTTTTTATTCCTGGCTTTTTTTGAGTAAAACAGTGATTCCACTGTTACCACTTTATCTGTGTGTAATGTTGTAGTAGCTCAAAGTTTTTTGCTGTTTAAACTGTAAACCATTCCTTTATTACTGTGATTACTGGTGAAAATAGCCAATGTGCTGACATTTTAGAAGAGCATCAATTCATGGAAAAAATATAACTTGAAATATGGGGATAAAAGGTTTCTGCCCAATGCGACAATGAGGTAGCCTACAGCTTGGCAGCACTGCATCTCCATCAATGAGGAAGTCTAGTTTATTATGCAAAGGTTTTAAGGTTAACTGTTGTTTTATGAATTGCAACAATTGCTACAACTTGTCAAACCTAAGCCCATTTCCAATACTTTTTAACCTAAATTAATTTGTTAAAGACTACTTTTTTTTTTTAACTAAAATTTACTAAAACTTGACTAAAACCTTTTTGTGTTTTCGTCGACTAAAACTTGACTAAAACCTTTTTATGTTTTCGTCGACTAAAACTTGACTAAAACTAAAAAGCATTTTCGTCCAAAAGACTAAGACTAAGACTAAAACTAAAAGGGCTGCCAAAAACAACACTGGTTAACTTTCATTTTAAAGTGAACTACTCCATTAACTCTAGTGATAAAGCGCAAAGCCAGATCTTTACCCTGCTTTTCTGACATGCAACTGGAAGTAGTCAGAGGTTTTGCCCTATCACAACCACTAACCCTCGATGTCTACCAGTGCATGGCAGGAGACTCAAAGGATGATTACCCCACGCAGGCTGACCCAGCCCTGTTCCACACACCATCTAAACACCTTCACAAGGACGGTTCAGCGGTGCTGCTGGGATCTGCGTTGGGTCCTGTGCTGGGGTAAAGCATGAGAGATTGAGCGCTTCGGATCATGTCTCCTCCCCTCCATCTGCTCGACAGAGCCGCTGTCAGACTGTGGCCAATGAAGGCTGTCATGAAGGTTACACACATCTACTGCTCTGGACCTCCTCCTGTTTACCCCTCCACCCACATCACCAGAGAGAAGCAGAAGAACCTTTGAGAAGTCCAACAAATACTTGGTATTCACTAGAAATGTTTTTTCTGTTGTAGCGCAGGGCATGTTGTAGTGTTCACCCATTCTGTGAATGGCATATGAATTCTTATCAACATTATTACTTTGCATAAATGCATGCATGTAAAATATTTAAAGTTCAGTCGAACAAAAGAGACCAGAGAGAAGCAGAAGAACCTTTGAGAAGTCCAACATCTGCTCAAATAATATTGGCGTCTTTCTAAGTATTGACTTGAAATGTTAGCTGATGTAGCGCACTGCATGTTGTAGTGTTCATCCATCCAGTGAATCAACATTATTACTTTAAATATTTTACATGCATGCATTTATACAAAGTCGATCGAACAAAAATTTGTTAAACAAAATTAATTATTCAAATTAATTGCAATTAATCACTATATTTGGTGAGAAGATAATTCAATCACATACATAATCACAGTAAACAATTATTTCCTCATTTAACAGTTTGAGAGCCTTTCTCTATGCCGTTTACTTTTCAATTGCTGCATTAATATATATTATAGACTGTGTGACACACATGTATAATAACCATTTTCCATTTTGAATTTAGAGCAGGAACTATTAATTTTTGCTTTAACAACTTAGTTGTTATCTGATGCAGAACTTTTTTTTAATGAATATCTTATGATCTGTGTCCATACATTTTCAGATGAAACAAGAATAATCCAATGAGATGCAGTATCTACTACACTAGCATTTCCACAGGCTTATATTTTGGTGATTTTCCAAAATAAAAATAAAAATAAAAAAAGACCCTGACCTTTGACCCTCCTGTCACCTACCAACACGCTTTACCATACCAATACACTTCCATATTAGAAATAAGGATTGTGTGTGCTCTTTTACTGTCATATGTTGGTCACACACATCTTAAAGATCAAATTGTTTCCACACTAGTCTGTGCATACAGTACATTCACACATTAGCTGTGGTGAATCTTGTTTAATAAACATTCCAGTCAGTCTCGGGATCAAACAAGAGAGTTAATTCTAGCAGGCCTCGGCACTGACACCGCATACAGAGTGAGCTCTGATTGGACTGTGTTGCTGTGCAATATGTGATGCTTTATGGCTCAAAGAATCCAATTCTAATCCACAGCAAACAACAACAGTAAAACATCGACTGAAAACCTCTGATGTAGCCAGATGGTGCTGGGCATCCACATAATCCATCACTTTTTTCTGTGGAAATTACAGTCTGCTTGTTTGTAAAACGGAAATATTGACACAGCTTATTGAGATCACCAAACTTGTTTTTCTGGTGTTATGTGATGCAATAATGTAGAGATACTTCATGCTACCTCACTGTAACGAATGAATCCTCTGGAGGCAAGATGGAGCGGACCCAAATGCAACTTTAATTATAATAAACATAAAGACTGTAAACTAGTAACTCAAAACAAGAACCTGGACATGGCATAAACACAACTAGAAACATACAATACTAGACAAAGACACAGGGCAAACATGAGGGCTTAAATACAAGGGAACACAAGCTAAACAAGATAACAAGGGGCGTGGTAAACTGAAACACCTGGGAAGACTAATCAACATAACGGGGAACAGCTGAACATGGGACAAGACACATGGCAGGATCACATGACAAGCAGGGAATCACATGACAGACAAGAACAAGGAACAAGACACAAAACCCACACCGTGACATAGCCCCTCCCCTATGGGCGGCTCCCGACGCACATAAAAAAAAAAAAAAAAACAATAGTTCAGGAGGGTGGTGAAGCGGAGGTGGTCTTGGGGGAGGGATGGAGGGCCAGGTCCATGCAGGGGAATGGGACCAGGGCATAATAATGGCGGACCTGGGTCGTGAAGCGTGGGCGACCAGGGCGGAGCAGGAACTGCAGACGACCCTTCGGGCGGCCACGGCGGAGAAGACCCTTCGGGCGGCCAGGGCGGTGAAGACCCTTCGGGCGGCCACGGCGGAGAAGACCCTTCGGGCGGCCACGGCGGAGCAGGCGGCCAGGGAGGAGAGGACCCTTCAGGCGGCCAGGGAGGACCAGATAGTTCAGGCGGCCATGGCGGCGTGGCCATGGTCCCATCAGGGGACCTACTGCCCCCCCCCAAACTTTTCTTGGGGCCAGCTATGGGGTTATGGACCGGGACAGACCCCGGTTCAGGAACAGACCCCGGCTCGGGAACAGTAACAGACACCGGCTCGGGAACCGGAACAGACACCGGCTCGGGAACAGGAACAGACACCGGCTCGAGTGTGTGCACAGCCCACACACACCACATGGCTGTGGCCATAATGGCCAGTGTCGCGGTCACTGAGGGTTCAGGCGGTGCATACATGGCGTGAACAGTCTCTGGTTGAGCAGACGTGACGTGAACAGTCTCTGGTTGAGCAGACGTGACGTGAACCGTCTCTGGCTGGGCAGACGTGACGTGAACCGTCTCTGGATCGGCAGACGTGACGTGAACCGTCTCTGGATCGGCAGACGTGACGTGAACAGTCTCTGGTTGGGCAGACGTGACGTGAACAGTCTCTGGCTGGGCAGACGTGACGTGAACAGTCTCTGGCTCGGCGGGCATGACAGTCTCAGGCTCGGCGGGCATGACAGTCTCAGGCTCGGCGGGCATGACAGTCTCAGGCTCGGCGGGCATGACAGTCTCAGGCTCGGCGGGCATGACAGTCTCAGGCTCGGCGGGCATGACAGTCTCAGGCTCGGGCTCAGGCTCGGCGGGCATGACGCTCTCAGTCTCAGGCTCGGCGGGCATGACGCTCCCAGTCCCAGGCTCGGCGGGCATGACGCTCCCAGGCTCAGGCTTGGCGGCGGCCATCTTGTCCGAAGACACAGGCTCGGCAGGCGTGACGTGAACAGGCTCGGCGGCGGCCATCTTGCCCGAAGACACAGGCTCGGCAGGCGTGACGTGAACAGGCTTGGCGGCGGCCATCTTGTCCGAAGACCCAGGCTCGCTAGTGCTGGTGACTGACTCTGGATCAGCTGGAGTAGCATACCCGAAGGCCCCCCTGACAGACACAAGGGCTGGGTCGAACATTTTTGACGACAGATCGGCGCTACTCGACACCAGCCTACGAGCTCGGGGCCAGATGATCCCAGCGTCCGATCCAGGGTGGTTACGGAGCTCTAGTTTACCGGGCTTGACAGGGCTGACGGGCTGAGTGGGCTCAGCTTCGCCCACTGTGAAGGGAGACCCACAAAATAGCAAAACAAAATCTATATATTGAGCTAGAGTCCATCTCGGGTCAACCTCAGGCAAATAAAGACTCACGTCCTGATCCAGTCCCATCCAAAAACAATCTTTAAGTTCCCTGTCATCCAGCGGGGCCAGGTGGCAACAAGCCACAAACTCACCCACATAGTCCTCTATGGGGTGGCCATCCTGGAAGATGGAGCAGAGTTTAGTTACTGGGTCCATGGTTTGGTCTAGTATTCTGTAACGAATGAATCCTCTGGAGGCAAGATGGAGCGGACCCAAATGCAACTTTAATTATAATAAACATAAAGACTGTAAACTAGTAACTCAAAACAAGAACCTGGACATGGCATAAACACAACTAGAAACATACAATACTAGACAAAGACACAGGGCAAACATGAGGGCTTAAATACAAGGGAACACAAGCTAAACAAGATAACAAGGGGCGTGGTAAACTGAAACACCTGGGAAGACTAATCAACATAACGGGGAACAGCTGAACATGGGACAAGACACATGGCAGGATCACATGACAAGCAGGGAATCACATGACAGACAAGAACAAGGAACAAGACACAAAACCCACACCGTGACACTCACACTTGTTGATTATGTCAGTTTTGTTTGAAATCGAAGGGTTTAAAAAAACAAAAACAAAAAAACACTGGTGACATTTTATTTTACAGAGTGTCCTTGTTACATAATGTTACTAGGGATGTCGCAATATACCGGTGTTGACGATAATCGTGATATTTAAAGCATGAAATATCGACATCGCGTTAATTTCGAGTGTGACAATATACCGGTATTGGCGATAACCACAATGTTTAAAATGAATAGGTACCTGACATTATCTTAATTTCATAATGTCCTTAAACATAAGAATATTGCTGGTCATAAACTGAGAAAGTGAGCGTCCGGTGTGCGATACCTGGAGTTGTCCTACACGCGACGCGGCAGAATGTGTAGCCATCAACCTTTTTACTCATCTCCGTGTCCATCACCCTGCGGATTACGCCATTTTACAGAGAGTAAATTACTATTATTTTACTAGTCATGGAATGGGAAACGTGGCATTAACCTATTAACAGGGGGTTTCTGTGTTCATATAATAAAGGTTGATAATTAAAACCCTGTTTCCTTCAATCTTATTTTTGTATTTGTATTTGCACTTGATTTTTTTTTTTCAAATCTGCTATCTGCATGACTTTATTGGCGCCGGCGCAACAATAGATTTAAGGCAGTGTTTCGCTTCAGTTTGAAACCAGACAAACTTCACATGCTTATCTTCCTTCACAAAAAATTGCCATAGATTGAGTACGCAAGAAGTAAAAATGCATGTGCCTTGTGTTTATCAGTATCCTTATGTTTGTTGGGTAAAAAAAGAAAAACAAAGCAAAAATTAATTTGACTGATAACTACAGTTTTGATAACTACTATGTTACATGTACTTACCATAGCAATAACAGTAAATTATGCATAATTACATGCAACTAACCCTCAACCAAACCCTAATCCTACCCTAACCCTAGAGTAAGTACATGTAGTTAATTAATATTACTCAGTACATAAATATATAATTACACTGTAACAGTGACACCTTAAAATAAAGTGTAAAAAAATAAAAAAATTAAAAAAAAAAACCTTAAAGGAAACCTATAACTACTGGCCTCCACTCACATTGAACTTCATTTTCCCGGCCGTAGCACGCGTTGCAATCTTTTAGTTTAGAAGAAAACAGGAAGAAAAGTGCGTTTGCTGCTAGACTGCCTAATTGATGTGTCATTTCTGCTGCGCAGCGATTTTCACTTGATTGTCCTGCGCATCTCAGAGGATTATTACGGAGGCGCTGACTTTGATGGAAGAATTTGCAGCTTTACTCACAAACTATAAATCATGTTCATCAACAAGGAACCAGATCTGTTAAATACACTAGAATATTCGCACAGCTGTCCAGAGCTCCGGCGTAGTTAGCGATCACACACCCTAGAGTTATTCAATCAACAGCAGGGAATGATTTTCTGTTTTTATTTTGTCGTTTGATTCATATAAACAGCATATACACAGTAGGTACTGTATTGTCATGATCCCAGCTTGTGTTCCTCTGGTCTTGTGTGGACTTTTATTTCCCGTTCTGTGCCATGGTTTGTAGTCCTTTGCAGTTTTTCTTGTTAATAGTTATTTGATTTTTTCCTCTTGTTTGCCAATTTCCCCTTGTGTATTTAAACCCCAGTGTTTCTTGTGTTCTTTATCGAGTCTTGCTCCTAAGTTATGTTTGGTGCATTCATTATGTTCCTGGTTCTCTGGCCTTCATGTTTGATTTGTTTATGTTAATTTTGACAATAAAACATTGCATTTGGATCCAGCTCTCCTTTGCTTTTGAGTTCACCCTACGATACATGTATATTTCTGCTTTCACTTTAATACATAGATCTAATATACACATGCAGTTTATTTCCATGTTGTTTACGTTCACAGACATAACTGACAGTGTTTGTGAACTTGCTGTGTTTTGACATAACCTTGTGTGTATTTGACAGTTTAAGCGCAATACTAGTGAAAGAGAACTCACGCGATGCGTCGTCTGAAATCCAGCTTTCCGTGCGTGTGATTCGGGTGTGTGTGCTCAGAAAACCATATATCAGAAGTTTAGACTGATATGGCTTTAAAACACATACAGATAATACACTTTCATGATGATGAAGAACTGCAATGTAACGTGAGCATGACTGCGATAGAGATGATAGTCAAAACCAAACAGATGTTATAGTTTTTAGCAGAGTATCTGTACAGGCTCCGCCCTCTTCTGGAAAGGGGGTGGAGCAGCAGCTCATTTGCATTTAAAGATACATGCACAAAAACAGCATGTTTTTCCTTCCACTCAAAAATGGGCATTTATAACATGGTGTAATAAATTATATGTGGGTTATTTTGAGCTGAAACTTCACAGACTTATTCCATGGACACCTGAGACCTAAAAGGGGCATACTAAGTTAACTTAGAGTCTAATCCCTTTCGAAAAGAAAATGTATTTCCCGATATATTAATGATCAATATATTAAATGTACAATATACAAATATTTCAAAATATACAGAATAATATATTGTGTTAATAAATTACAATATATTGAATAATACATAAGGAATTGCCGCTTTTCATATATTGAAAAATATGTGACAGTATATTGTTACTAATATATCATATTGCATGCAATTTTAAATTCAGCAATACACTTCATAATATATAGATGTATATGTGATCAGATATGGCACTGCATGTGTAATATATTGCAGATATATTTACTCATGCAGCATAAACACACATATATAGAGAAATATATATTGTAATACATTACTTGTACTTTTTTTTATTATTATTATTATTTATACTATAAATGTTTCATGTTTTAAAAATCCTAGTTAACAAAAGCAGAAGTGCACCCACCTGCATGTATTCAAGTATTTAGCCAAGAGACCATCGCTGTGCTGAGGAGGGTAGAGACATTACTTGTAAAATATAGTAATTATAGTCTTAATGGTGTTTGGCCAATCGTCAGCCGAACCACAGGCTCTACTCTTCAGCACAATGGTGACCCCAAAAACTCAGACATGCCAGAAGACATTTTAAATTCCAAAATAATCAAACATTAAACACTAACAAATCACCCCCTTGTCACAGTTGTGTTTCTGTCTGAGTCTTGTTTTCAGTAGTCACATGTCTTCCTTTGTTCTGTTTTCCCGCCACTCCTTGGTTTCCACGGTAACCTTCATTAGTTGTTCTGTCACACCTGTTTCCTCGTTAGTTTTGTCAGCTGTGTCTCGTTTCTCTGATCTGTTTCCCTATGTATTTAAGCCCTGTGTGTTACCTTGTTCATTGTCTGATTTACATTGTATTATGTGTGTGTGAACCCTCTGTTTATCTTCTATGTACCAGTTTGATTTATATTGTGAGTAAAGGTTTGCATTGGAACTTTTGACTCTTCTTCTTCTTCGTCGTCGTCGTTGTCGTCTTTAATAACACTTAATTTTAACATTTGCTCTCCTTTTAACAGTCAGAAGCAAAGCATGCTGGGAACTAGAAATCTGTTGTAACTCATTCCGTGTGTGTGTGTATATATATATATATATATATATGTGTGTGTGTGTGTGTGTGTGTGTGTGAATATACATTTACATTTATATGGGACATGTCGGTGCAATGTATGTACACAAAGGATAAAACTTGGTGAATTTTACATGTAATGCTTTTTTGTCTTCATTTATAAATATCTTATATGTATTAATATATAGCCATACATTGTCAATGCATATTTTGCAGTATATATATAAAAATAATAATAATAAAAAATAGCACTAGTTTCCCATATATAGAAATGTATTATGTAATATATCACACTATATTCTGCAGTATATTCTCGTATATTTCTGTTCCGTAAGGGATGCTTGTCAAGGTTATTCACACTCTCTCTGACCCAATCAGACCTTTTCTTCTCTGCTGTGCTTTTAAAACATGGAACATGTAAAAAGAACAAAAGTGCTTTGCTTTCAAAGAGGTCTCATACTGGGAGAAAGCCAGTGTCCTGTTGCGGTTTCCCATTCATCTCTGGTGCGTGCTATCCTGAACATACACAACCTACAAGTTGCCATATATGCTCATGGGTTTTGCTCAAGTTTTCGGTTCAGAAAGTTTACCTTATGAAGCAATGACTATAAAATGTTCCATTGTGCAACCTTTGTAACTTTTTAATATAAGTTGGATATAATATAATATAACTGTGACTTTGAGGCGCTGGAGAGTCCAGCTAGTTTGAGAGTGACTGATCTGAAGTGCTCTGGGTTTGGAATTGTTTTAGGTGAATTGTGAGTTGTTCTTAGTACAAATCTATAAGAAATGCTTTCACCCACCATGTTCATTAATTGTTCCACCATAACAGGATGATGTCCGACTATCAACAAATAAGCAAAGCTGTGGACACAGATGTACAGCCACGAAACATGAGCCGTTTCCATTGTCAATAACATCTGTGAAAGTCTCGTGAAACAAATGGAGAGAAAGGGAGGAGAGTGATGAAATTTAAGCTGAAATTGCAAATGCAATGGGGATTTTCAAAGCAACACACTGGAGAATAATATTTATAGTTAACAAGCTATTCATATTTAAAGCAATAATGATAGTATAATGAAATCTAATGACCCTTTTGACTGGTATAAAGAACCGTATTTTTATCACCCAGTGGTGAATTGCAGACAAGGGAATTATTCTAATTAGTTTCCTTTAATGGTGAACTATACCAACATATTATTACTTTCTTGACTTTTGTTTACTAGGTTTTCAATTATAACACATTATATGGCCCATTTAAGTATTCTACATGCAAAACTCACCACCACAGTGTCGATTGAGTGGTTGTTAGTATGTGTTTAGTGGTCCAGGATTTTTCCATTTGCTTTGGATTAGTGCAGAAAATAGGATCTGTAACTAACAAAAGTCAAAACTAACCAAGGCTGTGAAAGCGAGTAGTGAGTCGAAGAGTTTTCCCGTTCAGCGTGATGAAGTTTAATGTCCTGCAACCTCTGGGGTGCCATTTAGACACAAAGAAATCTCGCGCTTGTGTTAACCAAAGACCTTTAACTAAAAACCTATTGTCTTCCCTACGGACACACATGCACTGTTTCCTGAGAGTGATCATCTGCAGATGGCATACTGAAAAATACCATAACATAACTCAGATGCAGAACATGAGCACTGTGGAAATAGGAAATGTTTGCCTTCTAGATACAGATATTATTGGGATTTTTTGTAGTGCAACTCATGTGTGAAAAGACTCAGACTCTGCCTCTACACAAATAAAAACAGATTAATCATTCAAACTATACCCTTACCAGCTTGATTGTGCCACACAAGATGCTTGAATGACTGCAGAACCAAGCACATTCATCTCACCTGTCTCTAACACATCTGAACTGACTAGTGTAGTTACTAATGAAGTCAGCAACTGCAAACTTTGGGTGAAAACATGACAATCTGTGGTTTATAACGTTGTACATTCTCTCAAGGCGTATTTTCGCGCAGCTGCTCCATATTTGCTTTCCGCACAGTGCAACATGGGCCGTTCTGTTGCTGTCTAAAGGATTTTAAGTGAATTTCGAAAGCATTTGAACGTGCATCTGTGATGCGTCTGAAACGAGCTCCAGCACTGCGTCGCATTACTCGCCTAAGTTGCGGTTTACACTTAAGTGGAATCTGCATGTTTGTTTCAACGGAAGATAGATGCACTTTTATGATGGATAGATGCACTTTTATGATGATATATGCACTTTTTATCATGGATAGATGCACTTTTATGATGGATAGATGCACTTTTATGATGATATATGCACTTTTTATCATGGATAGATGCACTTTTATGATGGATAGATGCACTTTTTTGATGGAAAGATGCACTTTTATGATGAATGGAAGCACTTTCATCATGGATAGATTCACTTTTATGATGGATAGATGCACTTTTATGATGGAAAGATGCACTTTTATGATGATAGATGCACTTTTTATGATGATAGATGCACTTTTATGATGGAAAGATGCACATTTATGATGATATATGCACTTTTTATCATGGATAGATGCAGTTTTATGATGGATAGAAGCAGTTTTATGATGGAAAGATGCACTTTTATGATGAATGGAAGCACTTTCATCATGGATAGGTGCACTTTTATGATGGATAGATGCACTTTTATGATGGAAAGATGCACTTTTATGATGATAGATGCACTTTTTATGATGATAGATGCACTTTTATGATGGATAGATGCACTTTTTTGATGGAAAGATGCACTTTTATAATGGATAGATGCACTTTTATGACAGAAAGATGCTCTTTTATGACGGAAAGATGCACTTTTATCATGGATAGATGCATTTTATCATGGATGGAAGCACTTTTATCATGGATGGAAACACTTTTATAATGGATAGATGCACTTTTATGACGATAGATGCACTTTTATGATGATAGATGCACTTTTATGATGGATAGATGCACTTTTTTGATGGAAAGATGCACTTTTATCATGGATAGATGCAGTTTTATGATGGATAGATGCACTTTTATGATGGAAAGATGCACTTTTATGATGAATGGAAGCACTTTCATCATGGATAGATGCACTTTTATGACGGATAGATGCACTTTTATGATGGACAGATGCACTTTTATCATGGATAGATGCACTTTTATGACAGATAGATGCACTTTTATGACGGATAGATGCACTTTATGTTACAAAAACAGCCTTTTTCCACCTTAGAAACATTGCTAAGCTACGTAATATGCTATCAGTTTCTGATGCAGAAAAGTTAGTTCATGCATTCATGACCTCGAGACTGGATTACTGTAATGCTTTATTAGCTGGTTGTGCTGCGTCCTCAATAAACAAGCTACAGTTAGTCCAAAATGCCGCCGCTAGAGTTCTTACGAGATCAAGAAAATATGATCATATAACACCGATTTTATCATCACTACATTGGTTACCTATAAAGCTCCGTATTAATTATAAGATATTGCTACTGACTTATAAAGCCCTAAACGGCTTAGCTCCAGTCTATTTAACGGATCTTCTATCACCCTATAATCCATCGCGCTCTTTAAGATCACTAAATTCAAGGCTTTTGGTCATACCTAGGATATCCAGAACCACCAAAGGAGGGAGAGCATTTTCACATTTGGCTCCAAAACTCTGGAATAGTCTTCCTGATACTGTTCGTTGCTCAGACTCGCTCTCCCAGTTTAAAACTAGATTAAAGTCGCATCTCTTCAGCCAGGCATTCATATAATCCTACAGTTCAAACTACAATCCGGCCTCTAGCTCATAAATGCCAGAGGAGAACTGGCCCCCGACTGAGCCTGGGTTCTCCCAAGGTTTTTTTTTCTCCATTAGGTCACCTGATGGAGTTTTAGGACACCATTAGGTCACTTGATGGAGTTTTTCGGTTCCTTGCCACTGTTGCCTTTGGCTTGCTCAGTTGGGGATATTTTGGGGATATTTAATTTAATTATATCAATCAATAAATTCCTCTTGAAACAAACTTTGTTGTATTATTTTAATTTAATACTATGAAGCTGCTTTGATACAATCTGTATTGTGAAAAGCGCTATACAAATCATAAAAGTGCATCTATCCATCATTAAAGTGCATCTATCCGTTATAAAAGTGCTTCCATCCATGATAAAAGTGCTTCCATCCATGATAAAATGAATCTATCCATGATATACAATAAACTTGACTTGACTTGACTTTTATGACAGAAAGATGCTTTTTTATGACGGAAAGATGCACTTTTATGATGGACAGATGCACTTTTATCATGGATAGATGCACTTTTATGACAGATAGATGCACTTTTATGATGGATAGATGCACTTTTATGACAGAAAGATGCTCTTTAATGACGGAAAGATGCACTTTTATCATGGATAGATTCATTTTATCATGGATGGAAGCACTTTTATCATGGATGGAAGCACTTTTATAACGGATAGATGCACTTTAATGATGGATAGATGCACTTTTATGATGGACAGATGCACTTTTATGATGGAAAGATGCACTTTTATGATGGAAAGATGCACTTTTATGATGGATAGATGCACTTTTATGATGGATAGATGCACTTTTATGGACTTCAAAACAGAAACGGCCATTCACTGCCATTATAAAGCTTGGAAGAGCCAGGACATTGTTTTAATAGAACTCCGATTGTATTTGTCTGAAGGAAGAATGTCATATACACCTAGGATGGCTTGAGGGTGAGTAAATCATGGGCTAATTTTCATTTTTGGGTGAACTATCCCTTTAACTGAATAGTGTAGCTACTAATGAAGTCAGCAACTTCAAACTTTGGGTGAAAACGTGGCAATCTGTGCGTTGTACATTCGCTCACAGTGTATTTTCTCGCAGCTGTTCCATATTTGCTTTTCTCACAGTGCAACATGGTCTGTTCTGTTGCTGTCTGAAGGACTTTAAGTGAATTTCGAAAGCATTTGAACGTGCATTTGTGATGCGTCTGATACGAGCTCCAGCTGCACTGCGAGAGCTCTTCGAGTTCTGGTGGCATTAATTTTCAGTCTGTCTCGGGTGATGTATGGGACCATTGGCCGGACATGACGGCGAGGGCGGGCCGACCTTGCAGGGCGCTACTCTGGGTCGAGCTCTCCCCGTTTGACTGAGCCCGAGCCCAGAAGGCCCAACACCAATTAAGAACACTACATCAGTCTGACAAAGCACAAGGTGACTAATTCCTCTGCCTTGTTTGTTCCTCAAAAAAACTGTGGAGCTCAGCATTGTGGGACTAAATGTTGTGAACGCTGTAAATGTGTGTTGAATAGGATCCTGGACATGTGAAGGACAAGACTCGCCCTGCAAGGCCAGAGGGTTCCTGTCACTTCTCAGCTAAAGTCGTGACACCTTAAGAAATAATTAGCTAATAACTTCTGTAAATAAGCATTAACGCTGAGTTAATGTCAAGGTGACCCTGTTCGTTATTTCGATGGTCCACTTTAGACATTCTACTAACTATGAGTAACTATGTCAACTAACTCTCATTAGTGTTAAATAAGGGTTAGTAGAATAAGTTGACATGTAGTTGCAAAGTTACTTATAGTATGTAGAATGTCTAAAGTAGAGTACCGAAATAAAGTTACCAAAATTAATACACAGGATTGCGCTTTAAAAGAACATTTGGTGTTATTTTCCAGAAGTGCAGATGGTGCAGATAGTAGATTATGTACATGTTAAGGAAAACACAAAGCAGTCATGCATCGCAATTATGTTAATATTCAAACTGATTGAATTTTTTCCCCCGAATACCCTTGAATTCTGATCTCTGTAGGCGGAATGATACACATAGACGTGTAATGGTCCTTGAAAGTGCCAAATGATTCAAATCATTTCTTCCAGCACTTTGAATGGGCCACCTGCTGTAGACAGAGTTCTGTTAGCTGGTTTCCTCTGGCTTGGCTTTCCTTCTCTTCTTTGGTTTTTGGGAACGGGCAGAAAGCTGAACGGGTGACAATCTACACATGCATTTCTTTCACACCTGAAAGTATTATAGAGCAGTTAAAAGGATAGTTCACCCAAAGATGAAAATTAGCCCATGATGTACTCACTCTCAAGTCATCCTAGGTGTATATGACTTTCTTCTTTCAGACGAATGCAATCAGAGTTATATTAAAAACATGTCCTGGCTCTTCCAAGCTTTATAGTGGCAGTGACGGCTTGAGGGCGAGTAAATCATGCGCTAATTTTCATTGTTGGGTGAACTATCCCTTTAAACTGATGCTTGATACATTTCAAGCAGAATTCTTTACATTTAGATTCTGTGTATTGCCAATTTGAACAGTTTATCTGACATGTTGAATGACACCTAACCAATTCTTAATTTAATGTATAATATATTAAAACGGTAACACTTTGCAATAAGGTTTCATTTGGTATCATTAATTATTGTATTGAACTAAACATGAGCAACACATTTGTAACTGTATTTGTTAATCTTTGTTAATGTTAGTTAATAAAAATACAGCTGCTCATTATTGTTTGTTCATGTTACTTCACAGTGCATTAACTAATGTTATCAAATACAACAATGTATTAGTAAATGTTGAAATTAACATTAACAAAGATTAATAAATGTTTATATGTAAAAATGTAAAAAATAATAAAAAGTGTTACCATGAAAATATTAAAAGTCATGTTGTGCATTTGAAAAAAGGATTTCATTCCAACTAGTAAGGGCTTTCATCCTTTGGAAACACATGTGCTCCTAAAAAATAAAAAAATAAAAATGAATCATCCATGCCAGTCTCTCTGAAGAGTGTAATAAAGTTATGCGATCCAATATCAATGTATATAATTTATAAATCCACAATCGTCTGGCCAATGATGTCCTGCCAAAATCACAAGATTTAATAACCCATTTGTCCATCAGGTTTAAATCGATGTGTGATCGATTTTCCAACATGAAATCACAATTTATGTTTCTTTATGGAATGTTGCAGTATGTATTATACATTATTTATCAGTGCACATCACAATTGTTTTAAATTTATGTTCATGGTCATCTTGAATCAGAATAACTTTCCCTCTCTCTTGCAGTGACTTCTTTTCTTTTCTTTTCTTTTCTTTTCTTTTCTTTTCTTTTCTTTTCTTTTCTTTTCTTTTCTTTTCTCTCCTTTTCACAAGAGCGGGGCAACCTGTCACTCACATGAGATCCACCAATAGCAAACCACAATCATCCAATCAATTCCTCACGGGCAAAATCAAGCCCCGCCCACATTTACTCTTGTTCCAGAAGCCGTTTCATTTAGATATATACGGCACAACAGGGAACAAAAGACGTTTGCAACTGATTAAGCAAATAAAATGGGCAGATACACAAGATGAATTATCTTTAATAACCCTCTCCTTCACCGTCATACGAACCATAAAGCTGATTGGCTACACGTGTGTTATTGTGTAGGTCTGGCCAACTTTCAAACAGCGTTTTTAAAATAGCGCTTAACCCAACCTTTAATTCCACTGGATAATCTGAAAATAAGCAATACAGCAAGTTTTGTAAAATATATAAAAAAATTAGAATTTTCCACAAAAAAAAAAAACATAAAATAAATAAATAAAAATAAACAGTGTTAATTTATAACAGTTAGCTCTTCTCCTCAAATGAATAAAGGCGTCCAGTACTGCTGCATGTCCACTAACGTTGCTTCTGCTTCTGTTGGTGGTGTAGAAAACACTGGCACTGTGACTCTGGCGCACCCTGAAATGAGAACCTCTCATATTTATTAATATAACTATTGCAGGTTTTGCATTTGCGCAGATTAATAATTTCCCAAAGGAGTATGATGGGCCGATCACAGTGTTCCTGTGCTGTTCGCCTAAACAGAAACACATTCAGCTTCACGGCAAACCCAAGGACAGCAGTGAACGGAGATCTCAGTAAGATATGTCCTATCTCTCCTCATCAGACTGGAACACATGCATCATGCCTTCGTCCTTGAGGTAGTTTCATCCTCGCCTTACTAGAAGAAAAATGTGATTATACGTCGCGCCTCATGAGAAACTACACGCTGGTTTGGATTCCTTATCAGCGCAGGTTACCATTGTTTTCTTCTTGCAGAAGAACACGTCCGGAAGAGTGACAGAATCATTGTTTAAAGAACGCAGGCTACTGCACTTCAATTACTGTTTTTATTGCAGGGTTCAGTAAGAGATGTTAGTCGCATACAAACCAGGAGAATGAGTTAAAATACTGACCTCTGAGTAAAGCAGTCGTTATTAATACATTTACATGAACACAAAACATGCAAGTAAACCAAAACAAATGAACAGTAAGCAACGGTAAAATGTAATTTGTGTTCTAGCAATGGATAAACATTAGAGGTGATTTTGTAGCAAAATAATCTCTGGTTTTGAAATAATCTTTTAATTTGACAAATCATTTCTTGTTCTCTTGCAAGCGCTAACTCTAAGCTTTTACTTGTGTGGCACAAGCAGTCAATGTGAAGGAGCATTTCCATGGTTAGACCTAGTGAAAATACCCTGATTTAATTTTTTATCTATTTTATTTGTTTATTTATGTAATAAAAAAAATAAAAATAAAAAAAGCATTTAAAAATATATATTTTAGATTTGGTACACGAAAAAAATGCTGTAAAACTAATTTCTTTCAAGTAACAAAAAAAAAAGATAATAAAAAAAAAAGTCAGGTAAAATTGATTTAAACGTGAAATTTTGTATATATATAATTAATAAATTATTATTATTATTATTATTATTATTATTATTTATTTTTATTTTTATTTTTATTTATTTTTATTTTTATTTTTACAACGTCAAGAAAAAAAAATGAAAAAAATAACAGTGTATTGTTGCCTTTATTCCCCCTTAATAATTATTTTCACGTGTGTTACCTTAGCTATTTTGTGTTTAAAATCCATGGAAAGATATTTGTTCAAAGCAAAGTCTCTTGAAATGCGAATCACTGAAACACAACAATCTTTCATGTTAAAATGCCCTTCAATGTCACAACTCAAGGCAAATGTGGACGGTACACTGGCATACATCACATATGTAACACAATTAACATATTTGTTAGATTTTAACATTACATCAGTTTCATATAGCCTAATGTTGTGCTATTGTAAATCTAAAGTGCACTTCATTTCCACAAGGGTTGTGATGCAAAACTGCCTAGTGGACTGAAAAAGTGAAAAGCACACAGTCCAATCCGCTAGACTGATACAGCAAGCATGTTAACATGTGAACAATCAGCATCAGATTTCCTCTGGATTGACATGCACGTTGTTGTCATTATTAAAAACAAAAGGATTTTAGCTTGCATGCGTCAGTCCTGCAGTGAAATCCTGTCTCTGCTTGGGCCAAACTCAGAGAAACAAATCATTGATTTTCAGGGTCGTAGATCTGTTGAACGTCACCGCATGCTAACCTTGCAGCCCACGCCGCCCATCTGTCGAAAGAGTGGCTCTCCTTTTAATTATTCACACTTGTAAGCAACTTTCTGCTCCCTGGGAAGGTGTGGGCTGGAGAAAAATGTGTGTGTGTCATCTGAGGCCAGGTGTGCAAATGGCTTCATCTGAGGTGTCCTACTGCCTGCAGGAAGAAGGATTAGTTGAAAAGAAAGGTTGAATGTGTTTTAAGCAGTTTGGGAAAATACTGCAGAATATGGACTTTCTGCAGATCACGTGCAATCATAACATCACGTCAAGAACAACAATGCAAAACACATTAACTTCTTGGTGAGAAATGTTTTAAAGTGAACCCCGGGAGTTAAAACTTGCATGGCTTAATACCCGGGTTCCCTTTAAAGTGCCCCTATTATGCTATTCTTAAGGTTCCTGATTTTGTTTTGGAGTCTCCTACAATAGGTTTACATGCATCTAAGTTCAAAAAACACTTATGTGATACTTCAGCATTTAGCATTAAGCTTTGTATTAGTAGAAAACCTGTAGTATTTTCGAGTGACCGTGCTTTCCTCCCTCATATCCCGCTCGATGGTGTTTTAAGCCCCCAATGGCTCCTTAGAGGCAGCTAACCCTACCCTAAACCTTAAACCTACCCATCCCCTCGCTGCCTGGAAGGCGCCGTTGGGGGCTTAAAACACCAAACACCTCATATCCCCCTGAGACGAGAGATTTATATATTCGTCATTTTGCGTCATCAGAGGATTTTTTTGGCCAAAGGCGAGAGACTACAGCCAGTAGGAGGAGCTGTCCCGCATGTCTTCAACCCGCCCATAGAGGGATCTCACTCACAGAATGTACACATAGTGTCAGCCATCTTTCTTTGGAAGCTAAGCTAGCAGGCTCTTGTTCTGTGGAGAAAGCTGAGTAGTAGGGGTTACCATCCTCTTTTTCCCGGACATGTCCGGCCGTCAAGATCGTCCAAAATGTCCGGGATTCGGCTTTTGCTTTCTGCAGTCGCCATTCATTGTTTACATGCACACATTTGTTTCAGTCTAACTGAATTCATTCCGATTGGTGAATCTGAATGTAGTGTTTACATGAACGCTAAACAAGTGATCGGTTGATGTGCGTTATAGCATTGCTAAGAAGATTCCCGCTCCTCCGTGAGAGATACGAGACCGGTGCGTCTCAGTAATCACGACACCGGCCTCGCGCCGTTCTCCCGCGGCCCTCAGCCTCGTCCTGCTCGACACAGTAAACATGATGAATGGCGACTAAAGAACGCAAAAGCCGAATCCCGGACATTTTGGGCGATCTCGAAATCCCGGGCAGACTCGTCATGGAGACTTGCGATAAAACGGCGTCTTTTAAGTTTCGAGTCAACTAGCAGTCTAGCCTAGTTGTTTAAAGTCCCTGTAAAGGCAATTCTAAAAAAAAAATCTAAACACATTAAAAATGTTAGAAATGTATTGCTAAAACATATTACAAAGACTGTGAACTGTGAAGTGCTGAATTGTGGAGTTAGACCGTTAAACAGTTTTTCACCATTGCTGTGTTCCGGATTTTTTGGGCGGGGCTAAAACGGGGGCTCGATGACGCACCGGAGCCCCTGAGATCCTGGACACGCCCCTACTTGATGACGCACTGGAGCCCCTGACGCTGGCCCCTCCCCTAAATAGAGCACAATCACATCAGTTTACCGATCGCGAGTTACTGTGTCAGTACTATTAGTTACTACAGCCTACAGTTTGCTAGCTAGCTATGCATTCGTCACGGAAATGCGTACTACCTGGATGTGATCACGTACAAAACAGATCGGTGTCCTTATTAAAATTATCAAGAAGAGGTGGATTAATTTAGTGAAGAGCCGCCTTGATGGAGAGGAGAGCTGAGGATCACCGCCAAAACCTGCCTCTGTAGTGATCATTTTACACGGGATAGTTTTATAAACTTTCGTCGGAGACAACTGGGATTCACTGATAGTCCGCTGTTACTGGTGAATGAGGCCGAGCCGACTATCTCTCGCCTCGGTGTTCATACTCCCGTCGCGCCGACAACTGGTGCTATCGTCGGCAGTGCGTGCCCACCAATGAGTGTAAGTTGCCTTGTGTGCTTATGTTATAATTATAGTAGGTAGTCCAGGCTCGAATATGTATGGCTTTGTAAAAACAATTAAGCTGCTAGGAGCATCCATTCCGGCTGTAGCGGTGACAGACAGTTGAGTGAGGCGACGGTAGCTTTCCCGCGAGTGGGCGTGGTTTCAGCGCAGCCAGTGGACACGCCCCCAGCGTTTGAGAGCAGAGACAACTGCTCATTTTTTCAAGATTTTGATAGCTTATTTTATGTACTTGCCGGCTTTTTTTATCATTCAAATTTGGCTGGGTGGCTAATAACACATTTTTCTGTGGTGTGACAAACTCAGAACACATACTTAATTTTGACTTTACAGGGACTTTAACTGTGCGCTCTTACCGGTACGCGTGGCTTGGGAGTGGCCTTGTAGGGTAGCGAACCAAGTGCATTCTGGGAGTTGTTGTCATGTCATACATTTTCTGGCTTTTCTCAGTCTAGAAGGCTCTAAATTCAAAAATAATTTCACATTTCTACTACATAAATGACCCATTTTAAATACACATTCATATTTCCAGAGGTGAAGTATCTTTTTAATTTTCTTATAGTAATATATAAGTATGGTCTGAAACGCTTCGATCAAGGATTCAGTCTCTCTAAGCTCCGCCTCTCTGAGAGCTGTTCTGCTGTGATTGGTCAGAAACCAAACGCTCATTATCATATCTGAATATCAGCTCTTGATCACAGTGATACGAACAGTAACGATGGCGTGGGTTAGTGCTGCACGATTAATCGCAATTTCCATGTAATCGCACTTAAACCGATTTGGCTTATCGCGATATTGAAATTGCAAAGGCTGTGATTATTAGTTATGTGCAGCTTGTCATTGATGATTGGCTCTGTAAACGCTGCTCACTCTGAAAGCACTGCGAGTTTGAGTCTTTTTTGAAAAAGCAACACGAGTCAAACATCTTTCCAAACATGAGAAGCATTTATGAACCTCTTGTCCAACAAAAGACAACATTTATAACATGCTTTTACTCCGAACTCACTTCATAACAACACTTGAGCTCCTCCTTCTGAGAGATGATGTGCTTCTTACACAGAATAAGGCAGTCGTGTGTTTATTAGTCGTGTTTAATCAATCAAAGCGTTTCAATACGTTTATTCAGTTACAGCGATGATGCCCAAAAGAGATTCCCTGGAATGACGTGTGTTGTCTTCTTCTGCGGGACATATTTGTTGTGTGTGTGTGAGACGCCCTCTGGTGTTCAGATGGATATGTGGTGTGTGTGTGTGTGTGTATGTGTGTCTGAGACGCCCTCTGGTGTTCAGAGGGATAAGTGGTGTGTGTATGTGTGTGTGTGTGTGTGTGTATGTGTGTGTGAGACGCCCTCTGGTGTTCAGATGGAGCATTTACTACCGATCAGCCGCTGCACTGCAAATAATCACAGCCTTTGCCATATCGCGTGCGGTTTCATTGAGATTAATCATGTTTGAGGGCGGGGCAAAGAGACGCTGTTCAGCCAATCAAGACCAGAGGCGGGCATTATGCAAATGTATTACAAACCGAAATAATACTAACAAATTTAATCACGTTAAAGTCGGCATGAAATGAAAGTTGTGCTAGTCTTTTCTTCTATTGTGTCGTATATCCGTGTAAAACGGCTTCTGGAATGAGAACACATGTGGGCGGGGCTTGATTGTGTCTGTGGGAATTGATTGGATGGTTGTGGTTTGCTATTGGTGGATCTCATGTGAGTGACAGGTTGCCCCGCCCCCGTTATTCTTATTCATCATTACAAGGAACATGAATTCAAATCAATAATGACATACACAAATAAATCATTTATAATATACACTGCAATATTCCATAAAAAGTAAGAATTGTCAATTTTGATTACATGGTGACTTCAAGAGTCTGTCTAAATAAGTGCTATTCTGTGGCTTTATTTTTTAAAGTGCTTATCTCTAACAAAAACAGGACACAACAGCCTTGATTCAGAGCAATTGGATGTCATTTAAACAAGCCAGGGTATTATTACCTTGACCATGATTTCTAAAAAGACAAATAAGAAAAAAGAAAGACTGGATTGTATGCTTTAAAATCAATTCAGACTATTTTATTTCATCTGGGTTTTTGGATGTGCACATCTATTTTGTATTATTTTATTGTTTTCATTTAATTTTTATTTTTTTACCATTCTGAAATGCACTTTTATTGTGATTTATTATTTATTACGACTCTTGAAAGCAATTACTTTTGTCCCGCACTACAATGAGAAACACTCTAAGGACACTGTAAACACACTTTCCACATGAATAAAAGACAGAAAAAGCCTAATTAATTCACAGAAATGCTGTTTGAAATATAATGAAATTTGGACGCAACTAAAAATGGCCTGACTGGTAATTATGAGGAGGAACATGATGTGATGGACTGTAGAACAACATGCCTTGACCCGTCCTGTAAATCAGAAGAGGTGAGTGAAGGAACCGGACTGGGCTTTGGTCGTGGATATAATCTATTATAAGCTTCTGTTGAGTGTGAACGGGACGAGCGTTTGCTCGCGGGACACGTCCGTATGACACATCTGTGCCAAATATTATCCATATCCCACCATATGCTCCAGACCAGAGCCGGATCTGATATTGTATCATGGCATCTGAGAAACCTGAAGGGCAACAGAAGCTCTCAGTTTATGAACATTAACAACCATGATAACATCCATGTCTTTACACTACCAGTCAAACTTCTAGAACAATAACTATTTTTTGAAAGACTCTCTAAATATTTCTATGTTCTGTATCACAGTTTCCTTTTTCTGTTTAGAAGATACTGAGTCTTTAAATCTCCTTTATAAATGCTTTACAAGACATAACTAATCCTCACTTTAGATGAGCTCACATATAGTGAATTGACCACTACTAAATGCTTTATAACTCCCTGAATTAACCCTGAATTACAGTAGAAATACATGTTAATAAACCATTTATTAACACACTACTAAATGCTTTATAAAAATTCAACTGAATTAACTACATTTACTTACACTTTCTAAATGATCTTATAAATCACTGACAACTCCTAAATAACTGGTTTGTAAATAATGCAATACTTCACTTAGAAATGATAAATTGACCATTAATGAAGTATGAAAAAAACAATTATTAAACACATTATAGATATGCTTATAAATCAAGAATAAAGCTTTTATAGCTGTATTTATAAACTGCTTATTAATGTCTATTAATGCATTATAAATGATGAATTAACTGTTTACTAATGCTTAACTAATGATTAATAGCGTGCAGTTATTATAAAGTGTTACCAAAATATTTAGTAAAAATAAAAATGTTTTACTCTCACTTTTGATCACTTTTGTCCTTGATGAATAATTTTGTTTTTTACTTTTTTTATTGTATAATGAAAAAAAAAATACAATTCATATATATATATATATATATATATATATATATATATATATATGTGTGTGTGTGTGTATGTGTGTATGTGTGTGTGTGTGGGTGTGTGTGTGTGTGTGTGTGTGTGTGTGTGTGTGTGTGTGTGTGTGTGCATTTGCAACTCACCAAAAAGCATACACTGTCATAAAAAGAAAATGAATGTTATTATGCAAATGTAAATGCAAAGTATTTTGCAGATAATAGTGTGCTTCTGTTCAAATAACAAAACGCATATGTTCAGGGTAATATCCAGGATTGTTCAGGGTAATATCCAGGATTGTTAATCTCCAGGATATGCTATTCTGGTCTCAGTCTTGATAGTGTTATTCACTCTATCTGGGTTCACACTGGCTTGGATTGAACTGGTAATATTAGTGTTAACACACACATCAGATCCGCAGCTCAAACATCTGTAGCATTGATGGATCCTGTGTAAACCAGTACATGATGAAACCAGCAGGGTTTATTTCTGCATTAAACGCCAGCATTGATTCTCATGACGTCACGTCCACGTCTCTCATTCAAGATCCTGCGAGTCACGTGAGAGTCAGGAGGACGAGGAGCCCATTTGTCTTTCTAATCGTATTCTTTCGTTCAGTGCATCGATTTATTGCACCTGCTGGAAAAGCAATGCAGTGTTTCTCCGAGGGCACAGCGTTCAGACCCTCGCGAATCGTGTGTCGCCGCGTCTTTACTTCAGGAAAAAACACCTTCTGATTAGGCTGATGGCATGAGGTATAAAATCAGTAATTAAATATGCAACAGAATACGACTCATAACTTATTGAGGCTTTTGCCTTTCCCTGACAAATTGTCCTTTTTTAGACTCATTAGGCAAGTCATGCATGTAGCATTTCATCTGCATAAAAAACAGGAAAATAATTGCTTCCTTGATATGTTGGGCTCTGGTAATGAATTATTTAAAAGATCACAAATATCCAGTTCCACTTTGGTTTCATGTGTTGTCACTACAGTCAATGCTTCAGTCAATATCTCAGCCCAGAGAAGAAAACACTGCGGCTGCTTTCAGGAATATTATTAAAAATAAAAACGTAGGAAATTACTTTGAATCTGGGAGGGAATTAATCTCCCAGGACTCATATTTCACTCTGAATATAGACAAGTGTCTCAAGTCAATGCAAAAGTGCATGCATGTGATCGCTCGACTTCACTCTGTGTCAGACTGCTCATATAAAACACATTTGCATTGACGCTGAGCAATAGTCTTTTTTCTTTATTTTCTAAAAGTATCTTTGTTGTCAGTCTTCCTGTGTTATAATAATCATTTCTGCAGACGCAGGTGCAGAAAGTCCATGGTCTCACAAACAGAAGGTGTGTGTGTGTGTGTGTGTGTGTGTGTGTGTGTGTGTGTGTGTGTGTGTGTGTGTGTGTGTTTCAAAGCATATTAGTTGTAACAGCAAAATGGATTGCACATGCATAAAGTCCAGTGTGAATGTATGGCATATTTATAATACATTTACTTAATATTTGTAAATTAATCTCACAAAACCATTCAAGAACATGTTCAGTTATTAGAAATTATATTAAGCTATTTTAGCCCCATTATTATTTTTATTACATTGTGATATGTTGTATGCGCTATAGTATCTTTGAGGTACAATAATAGTTGTTATTAATATTTTGAATAAGTTTAATTAATATTATCCATTTACATTTTAATTTTAGTTACATTTTTAGTACTTTGTTAGTGTGTTTTCATGTCTATATAGTTTTTTTTATGAAATTTTTATTTTATACATTTTTATTTCAGTTTTAGTTATCTCTATACATCTAGTTAAACTAATTGAAAAATGTGAAATATTGCCTTGGCATATAGCTGAAATAAAATAATTTTAAGTGTATACATTTATTTCAAGCAACAAAATTTTTATTTATTTATGGTTTTAGCCTCAATTATTGAGTATTGTCACTTAGAATTACGAGAACACAAAATAACAAAGGGTAAAACTTCCAGACACATTACAGTATAATCAGTTTGTGAGAAAATATGCTTAATTGTCATATGATTTTGTGTTATGTTTTGGTGAGATTGACTCTTGTTTGTCCACATGTGTGTAAGTGCATGCATGCTTTAGTGCAGGTGTGTGTTAATGTCCACATGTGTGTAAGTGCATGCATGCTTTAGTGCAGGTGTGTGTTAATGTCCACATGTGTGTAAGTGCATGCATGCTTTAGTGCAGGTGTGTGTTTATGTCCACATGTGTGTAAGTGCATGCATGCTTTAGTGCAGGTGTGTGTTAATGTCCACATGTGTGTAAGTGCATGCATGCTTTAGTGCAGGTGTGTGTTTATGTCCACATGTGTGTAAGTGCATGCATGCTTTAGTGCAGGTGTGTGTTTATGTCCACATGTGTGTAATGCATGCTTTAGTGCAGGTGTGTGTTTATGTCCACATGTGTGTATGTGCATGCATGCTTTAGTGCAGGTGTGTGTTTATGTCCACATGTGTGTATGTGCATGCATGCTTTAGTGCAGGTGTGTGTTTATGTCCACATGTGTGTAAGTGCATGCATGCTTTAGTGCAGGTGTGTGTTTATGTCCACATGTGTGTATGTGCATGCATGCTTTAGTGCAGGTGTGTGTTAATGTCCACATGTGTGTACGTGCATGCATGCTTTAGTGCAGGTGTGTGTTTATGTCCACATGTGTGTAAGTGCATGCATGCTTTAGTGCAGGTGTGTGTTTATGTCCACATGTGTGTACGTGCATGCATGCTTTAGTGCAGGTGTGTGTTTATGTCCACATGTGTGTAAGTGCATGCATGCTTTAGTGCAGGTGTGTGTTAATGTCCACATGTGTGTAAGTGCATGCATGCTTTAGTGCAGGTGTGTGTTAATGTCCACATGTGTGTAAGTGCATACATGCTTTAGTGCAGGTGTGTGTTAATGTCCACATGTGTGTATGTGCATGCATGCTTTAGTGCAGGTGTGTGTTAATGTCCACATGTGTGTAAGTGCATGCATGCTTTAGTGCAGGTGTGTGTTAATGTCCACATGTGTGTAAGTGCATACATGCTTTAGTGCAGGTGTGTGTTTATGTCCACATGTGTGTACGTGCATGCATGCTTTAGTGCAGGTGTGTGTTTATGTCCACATGTGTGTAAGTGCATGCATGCTTTAGTGCAGGTGTGTGTTAATGTCCACATGTGTGTAAGTGCATGCATGCTTTAGTGCAGGTGTGTGTTAATGTCCACATGTGTGTAAGTGCATGCATGCTTTAGTGCAGGTGTGTGTTAATGTCCACATGTGTGTAAGTGCATACATGCTTTAGTGCAGGTGTGTGTTTATGTCCACATGTGTGTAAGTGCATGCATGCTTTAGTGCAGGTGTGTGTTAATGTCCACATGTGTGTAAGTGCATACATGCTTTAGTGCAGGTGTGTGTTAATGTCCACATGTGTGTAAGTGCATGCATGCTTTAGTGCAGGTGTGTGTTAATGTCCACATGTGTGTAAGTGCATACATGCTTTAGTGCAGGTGTGTGTTTATGTCCACATGTGTGTAAGTGCATGCATGCTTTGGTTCAGGTGGTTCAGGTGTGTGTTTATGTGAAAGGCTGATATGTAGCTAATCTCTGCAGATCAAGGAGAATTGAAAACAGTTTTTTAAAAGAAAGCCACTGAACAAAATAATCCTATTATTTGAAGAGGTATTTGAGTGGGTGCTGAGCTCAAGATATTAGCTGAACAAATCCATCCCATAATACGCTTAAATGAGGGTGTGGTGATGTCAAGTGCTTTTTACAGTTACAGCTCGTCAAATTAAGGAGCTCTCATTAGCTCTTCAAATTAACATGCATAACTGTTTTTGTTTGTTTGTTTGTTTGATACTCGTTCCATATTTACAGTCAAGTCAAGTCAAGTCAAGTTTATTTGTATAGCGCTTTTCACAATACAGATTGTATCAAAGCAGCTTCACAGTATTAAATTAAAATAATACAACAAAGTTTGTTTCAAGAGGAATTTATTGATTGATAAAATTAAATTAAATATCCCCAAAATATCCCCAACTGAGCAAGCCAAAGGCAACAGTGGCAAGGAACCGAAAAACTTCATCAAGTGACCTAATGGTGTCCTAAAACTCCATCAGGTGACCAAATGGAGAAAAAAAAACCTTGGGAGAACCCAGGCTCAGTCGGGGGCCAGTTCTCCTCTGGCATTTATGAGCTAGAGGCCGGATTGTAGTTTGAACTGTAGGATTATATGAATGCCTGGCTGAAGAGATGCGACTTTAATCTAGTTTTAAACGGGGAGAGCGAGTCTGAGCAACGAACAGTATCAGGAAGACTATTCCAGAGTTTTGGAGCCAAATGTGAGAATGCTCTCCCTCCTTTGGTGGTTCTGGATATCCTAGGTATGACCAAAAGCCTTGAATTTAGTGATCTTAAAGAGCGCGATGGATTATAGGGTGATAAAAGATCCGTTAAATAGACTGGAGCTAAGCCGTTTAGGGCTTTATAGGTCAGTAGCAATACCTTGTAATTAATACGGAACTTTATAGGTAACCAATGCAGTGATGATAAAATCGGTGTTATATGATCATATTTTCTTGATCTAGTAAGAACTCTAGCGGCGGCATTTTGGACTAACTGTAGCTTGTTTATTGAGGATGCAGGACAACCAGCTAGTAAAGCATTACAGTAATCCAGTCTCGAGGTCATGAATGCATGAACTAACTTTTCTGCATCAGAAACTGATAGCATATTACGTAACTTAGCAATGTTTCTAAGGTGGAAAAATGCTGTTTTTGTAACATATGAAATATGATTTTCAAAAGACAGGTTGCAATCGAGTATGACACCCAGGTCTTTTACTGTAGAGGATAAAGTAACAGGACATCCTATGATGTTAAAGTTGTATTGTGCGAGGTTTTGTGGGCGGTTTTTTGAACCGATAAGTATTACCTCTGTCTTGTCTGGATTTAATAAAAGAAAATTACGGGTCATCCAATCTTTTATATCTTTAACACACTCTGTCAATTTGGAAAATTTTGCGTTTTCATCCGGCCGTGATGAAATATATATTTGAGTGTCATCAGCATAACAATGGAAACTAATTCCATGTTTCCTTATAATATTTCCAAGTGGCATCATATATATTGAAAATAACAGAGGGCCTAATACAGATCCCTGCGGCACTCCATAGTTTACTGGAGTTATGATCGATTTTTCTCCATTTAAATAGACAAAATGGTAGCGGTCAGATAGGTATGATTTGAACCATCTTGTCCAGTGTCGTATTGATTGTAATGCATGTCCTTAAACGGTTTAACTAAAACTACAAATATTAACTAAAACTACACATATTAAGAACAGTTCTGTTATTGAAATAAAGCTGAAATAAAATACAAATATAAATATTAGTTGAAAAACTTAAATTAGAGATGTTGCCTTGGCAATAAACAAAAATGTTGACAAAATTACAAAAAATAAACACAAATAAATACAAATAAAATAAAAGCTAATTGAAAATTTGAATAAAACTATTATAAAAAAATAAAAAAAATTGCACTGGTGGCAACATTAATATAAATTATCAGTTTAAAATGAAGATGGTAATTTATTTATTTATTTATTTACAAACAAAAACAAACAAACAAACAAAACAGCCCCTGGGACATTTTAATAAACTAACATCCACATACTGAATACTAAAAACTATTCACAACCGTATTCAACTTGGACTTGGATTCACACATTTGGATTTTCCTGGTGTATAGTCAGTCTCTGGTTTCATTCACCTTGTCTAAGAAGCGGAGCAGGAAGAGACTGAAAGGCATGCTGGGAAGGCGGAGGTTAAGTTCCAGTTGGACAGGATCAAGAACAGCCCAATCTGTTGTCTTGGCATTAATGTGGCTCAACAGAAAGGGAGATGAATTTTACAGTGCTGATGGTAATCAGTAGAAGAACAGACCGAAAGGTTAACCCATATCATATTTGATATGCAAATTTCGAAGACCTCTAAATGATCAAAACTTTGCCAAAAGAACTGTCGCTCACAATCTCCTCCATATCTTCTGTTGTCTGATTGATAGTTTAGAAGTAAAAGGCTTTTAGTATAATTGTACAAACCTTCAGCTCGTGCTTCACGTGTCTTTGTGCGGTCAAATCTGTACTGATGTTCATAAAGTACACGTAAGAATAACTTTGATATTTTTAGTAATATTTACAGGTACACAGAAGTCACGGTTCAGTACTTCCCTCAGTTTTGGGTTCACGGTTTGATATGAGATCGGTTCAACAGGAAAAAGCAACACATCCCCAATGTTATGTTTCTTTTCATTTATTTTGAACAGACAGTTTTGCAAATTACAGTTTGTTTCACCTCGAGGCATTTAGTCCCCGAGTTACAGTACAGACTCCTTTACCGTATTAAGCAGGAAACTGAATGCATTCTTGCAGGAGTCATTTTCTGTTGTAGGGCTGAGAAAAAAACAAGGTATTTGGTCACAATTGTCATGATTCCTGTACTGTGTTTCCCTTGTCTTGTATGGACTTTTGTTATTTCCTGTCCTGTGCCATGTTTTGTAGTCCTTTGTAGTTTTTTCTTGTTTATTAGTCTCCCCAGGTGTTTCTGATTAACCACACCCCCTTGTTATCTTGTTTAGCTTGTTTGCCTGTGTATATAACGTCTGTGCTTCAGTTGTTGTTTGTCGGTCGTTGTAGCTGTTTCCGTGTTCCTGTCCTGAGTTCTGTGTTCTTTTGTTTGCCCTGGAGTTCCTGTTTGTTTCATTAAATTAGTTTTGCGTATGGATTCTCTCTCTGCTTTGTCCTTGCCTCATCGTAACAACAAGCAGCAACAAAACTGAAAAGCATCTCTTGTGTTATACAAAAATACAAAATAAATCAAATAATGAAACATGAAACATGTGCAGATTGTGTCTTTTTCTGGCTAGCTCCGGTGATTAGCACATCTGGATGATGTTGTTTGATGTTTCCCAGCTCCAGATTCATCATTGCTAAAAAAAAGAAAGAAAAAAAAGAAGAAAAGGAATTGTTGATTTGTTACTCTAATTGATAGATTGACCAATGCTGCACAGTAAAATGCCTATTGGTTTGATTATTGGTGTCATTGTCTTTGGACTTGAGACTTCATGAACTCATCAATGGCGGATCCACAAAATTCAATATTACGCTTTTTCAAGAAATCACAGAAAGATGAGCGAGAAGGAGAAAAAGAGTCTATTTCACGTTTCCATGAGGAGACGCGAGTGAAGCGAGTCTTCACGTTTACAGGACACACATATTTCATCACTGGACTGTAGTGAGACTTCCACGACACAAATCAACACAATGACAAATTATCTCATTATAACAGCAGAAAACAACCTAAAATACTCTGTCATTTATGGTCATAGATAAGAGTTAGACTGTAGGAAACTGTAAAGGCTCTATTTTTACATGCATACACTCAGAATAAAAACAAAACATTGTGCTTTTGTAAAATAAAGAAAACAAACATGGTGCCGCTGAAGACTAAAAATTTACTGTTTAATGTTATTTTTTAGTATTAATTTTCTTTATTAATTTTCATAATAATTTCATAATGTATTTTGTGAAGTCAGAGTATGTTGTATATGTGTGCTGATGAGAGATATGGGATGAGCTTTATTTTGCACACAAGTATGTGTCTTCACTGAACATAGAATGATAGGACTTTCCAAAGATGACGTGTACTTCAACTGTGTACAGCTGGCATGTTCTTTACAGGGAAATTAATGTTTTTCAACTGATGCAAATGTACCACTAAGGGATAGTGGATTGTACCATGTGTAAGCATGAGGAAACATTCCATTTTAAACATAAGCAACATGATTTGCTATCTTACAAGGAAGTTGTAACTAAGTCCCTCAGTGGTGTATATAAGCTCAATCTTACTGTATTGACTCAGATAAACATAAAGGCATGAGGTGGTGAGAGGAAGGAGAAACTTAAGCCCTGTTCGGATGAGACTAGTTTAACATGGAGAGGAGGGGTAAAGTAATAATTACCACAGTTTCTCAGTGATTTTAGTTCCGTCCGAATGTGCATTTTAGTAATCATTATTGACAATGTCAGTAAAGAATACGGTGACTTTTACCTTCAGTAAAAAGGTCCGGAAAAATGACCTCAGGTAATACTAATCCCGTGCGAATAGACCCGCTGTAAATATGTACGTAAATATCTTGTCATTTTTTTTTTTTAAGTAATTTTCCAAGATTTTTCAAGTATGGAGACGCTTGACAAAGCATCAGTTGTGTTCTAGACGCTGGGACGAGTCTGTGGCAAAACTCAAGTGTTTCACACACACCATTCAGATCAGAAAGAAGATCGACAGCACTTGTTAGAGGCACGAAACATCTTTTAGCGTTAGGTAAGAGCCTATTACCAACACAATCCAATCTGAAGTTAATTAATACATCGTTCGACTGGACATAACTGTTTTATATATATATATATATATATATATATATATATATATATATATAAATATAGGTTATATGTGTTTGCGCACATGATATCAGGAAGCAGCGTAATACACACATGACGACAGGAGTGACGGCGATGCACGAATCGAGTTACTCTCCCACTTCTGCTAGTTTTACTGAGATATCTTATCCCGTGCGAATTGGCCATTGTCCTGTGGTAAAATTACATTACTCCATCTACCCTTGTAAAGTTAATCCTGTCCGAATAGGGCTATAGAGGCATGATGGGGTGAGAGGATAGAGAAATGGAGAACAGAGACATCTGGAATGAAGACCTCCTCACCTATAGCCTTATTCGTCTATGCCTGTTTCTCTTGTATGTCTGATACATGTATATTAAATAATAAATAAGATATATCTTGGCAAAGTAACTGGTGTAGCTTCCGTGATTCAACCATAATGGGGGAAAGCATGATTTTCAAATATACACCACTTACTGTCGTCCCGGTTTCCCTTCTGTGAAGTTTGTGGAGCTTGTCACAAAAATTTGTTGAAACTCAGCGTGTATGCTACTAGCAAGCTACTAGATTGAAGGAACTCAGGTTTACTTGATAATCCATTCATAATTTTGTAGAAAAATCCCGTTCATCATCATTTATTTGTTCATCTCTCAGTCATCAACGAATTGCATTGTATTATATGTAACTAAGCTTTATTCATAAAACTGATAAATAAATAAAAAGCCTCAGTAAATATTTAGTTTTCTCATTTACAGTGCACTTTAACTATGAATGACGAGCTGACAAATGGCCTATTCCCGTAAAGCGGTTCTACATTCCAGAGATTAATGAAGAGAAAAGTCTCTATAATATCCAGCAGAATCTCCTGACAGCCTGTAAGTGAGCATAAAAAATGCTGGGTTGTTTCAACCCAACTTTGGGTCAAATATGGACAAACCCAAAAGTTGGGTTAAAAAATGTAATTAAAAAATGTAACCCAACGGTTGGGTTTGTCCATAAGACTGGAAAAACTGGAAGAGAGGGAAACTCTCTGAGATAACAAAGGAAATTAACAATTGAACGCAAGTCTCACCACAGAATCATCGTAATCTACTTCTCTTTCGCTCTCCCCCCATTCATTCTCTCTCATGCTGAAATCACCAAAATTCACCCAACAATCTATATGGTTTAATGTGAATAATAATCATACAGTATTATACATGTTTGGTATCATTTGAAATGTCTCAGTGCAACTGGTACAAAGGTCTCATTCCCAAAGAAGTAAACCAAAAGGTAAAAAGGTATTTAAGAGTTTCGAGATAACTCACACACAGAGGAGGGTGTGTCTTCCAGGCAAATGGCCTCCTGCTCTCAAAAGGTGTAAACTCAATGCAAATTCCCATTGTTAGCAAATGTTTCCATGTGAAAGAAGTTTCTGTCTTGGTCTGGGTTTTTAATGAATTGCAACAAGACGCTCGGGGCGATTTGTAGCTCAAATTAGCCTGTGATGCTGAGAGTGGCCAAGACTCTCAGCATCATGTATTTATAATGTCAGGTTCGCATCTTCTCTCTTTATTCCAGAGCATTTGATGTTTTGTATTTATTATCTTTGAACTGATTATGAAATTGGCATGATACATTTACCTGACATAATAAATTGTTACATTTGATTTTATTCTGACTGACTCTGAAATAGTTTCCCCAAGTAGATTAAACGGATGTTACCGCAAGTTTTGCGTTAGATTAGTGACGACTAATATTTGGCACAGATTCAAGTGTACTTGGTTTGCAAAGACAAGAAGTGAATTTCCATTTAGGGCTTGAGCAACCTAAATCTGGGTGTGTCTTACCTCAGTTTTAATTTAATGTTACTTTAGATAAGTGTACGTGGGAAACCACGGCATGGCCAATCCAAAGCTGTTATAAGAAAAGTAATGTTGGTCAGCTTATATCTGTAATAGTGGCCATACCTCGCCTGAAGTAAACGTTTAAGTTAAATTCAAGTGTATGCTATTCCACGGGGGCTGTACCAAAGAATCTTTGATTGTGTAAGTGTGAATGTGACCGGTCTCAGGTATTACCTCTGTTTGGTGACTAAAACTGATGAGCTTGTGAACATGAGGACCTCTGAGCGACATCGTTTTCTAATCTGAACAAAATATAATTAAAGAGATAAAAAGAATAATCAGACATTCGCTCACTTTTAATAATGCTCAAATATCTTTAAAACCTTTTTTCATTTATGGAGTCAGAAGAAATAACGAGGTAATACATATGAGAAAATGTATTTAATTTAATCTTCTTGTGTTGCGTAAAAGGTAAAGCACAGATACCTTCACCCATTTGGACAGATAAACGGGCTTACACCATATTTGACCCAAAGTTAGGTTGAAACAACCCAGCATTTAGTGTAAGGAGCTTTATTCATGAAACTGAAAAATATAAAAATATATATTTTTCCTTCATAAGCCTCTATAAGTAAATATTTTGTTTTCTCATGCACAGTGCACTTTAACTATGAATGACGAGCTGACAAATGGCCTATTCCCGTAAAGCGGTTCTACTTTCCAGAGATTAATGAAGAGAAGCAGCCGACCAAGCATCAGAGTCTCTATAATATCCAGCAGAATCTCCTGACAGCCTGTAAGTGAGCATCTATTGTTGGGTGTCGAGCGCCTCTATTTCCCCGGGCAGTAAAGGTTAGGGCACAGATCCACCTTGCTCCATTGCCCCAGACATCTTAAACCTATTTGAAACAAATGAGCTTCGCTCTGAAGCAAGGCCAAGGCCCAGGAATCAATCTAATTGAGAGACGGGGGCTTTACAAAAGAGCTCGCAAGCACTTTCCAACATCGCTCTAGAGCCAACATTAGGGGAAGCGTTTCCTACACTTCTCTCCTCAACTAATCCGGCCTCAAATCCCTAAGCTGTGTCAATGGACGGGACTCTGTCTGGGAGTAACAAGCAGGAGCGTCGGGCTTAGCTGGGATCCAAGGGCCAGAATCTCAACTTATGCTTGGGACTTTACAGTAGTTCAGCAAAAACAAAAAAGCTGAATGTGGAAGAACATCGGTGAGTTGTTTTGTGTGCCGTCGACTACGATAATGCGTTGAGACCTGTGAAAGGTTACATGTGAAACTGAATTGATGTCATTACATTTTGCCCTTTTTCACTGAGTGTATGGATGGTGGAGCAAGACCAAGAGAGTGAGTTATGAAATCTGTTTAATATCTCAATTTGGTTACATCCTTCTTTAGAGTTGAGATCTTATTGCAAAAACAGCCATACGGTATTTGAACAGGACCAGTTTTCAAAATTAATTTTGGGCTACAATTCTTATCACACAATGTCTGTGATTTTGCGTACTGATTCGGATGAGACTAGCATCTCTGTTTTTATTATGTGTGTGTTTTGTTTTTTTTAGATGTGAGTGTTACATTGCAAAAAAATGTAAATAAAAAAAAAATGCTTTTCTTACTTAGTATTTGTGTCTTGTTTCCAGTCCAAATACCAAAAATTCTTAAATCAAAATGCATTTGCTAAAGTAGAAAAAAAAAAAAAAAATGTATGTGTTTTTGCTTAAAACAAGCAAAATTATCAGCCAATGGGGTTAAGAAAAATAATCTTGTTTCTGTTTGAATTAAGATTACTTTCTTACTCCATTGGCAGATTATTTAGCATTTTTTTAAGCAAAAACTCACTTAATTTTGATTAATTTCCCCAGAAAATAAGACATACTGTCTTATGTCATTTTACTCATCTAGTAAATGCATCTTGATTTAAGAATTGTTATATATTTGGACTGGAAACGACAAAAATACTAATTTTTGCATTTTATGGCATGCATTTTTACAGAAGGCTTTTAATATAATACGATTTTTCATTTATATAATTTGTTTTATTATACACAATATTTAAATAAACTTCACATGAGTGGTGCGTAACTGAGTACAGAAAACTAGACAAGTATCTTACCTGACACTGACATTAAAATGGCCAGACTTAAAGTCTTATTTTTATATTTATATTATATTACTTAATTTGATGATGTCTATATTGAAAGGTGCAACATGCGGTTAGTCAGAAACACACGAGGAGAACCGATGCGATCAGCAATCACAGACATCTGGATTTGGACATGGATTCGATTTCTCAGAGGATCATTGAGTTTGCTGAAAAACATGTAATGGTTACACTTTATTTCGATAGTCCGCTTTAGACATTCTACTAACTTTAAGTAACTTTGCAACTACATGACAACTAACTCTCATTAGAGTATTAGTAGACTGTTAGATAAGGGTTCGGGTTCGGGTTAGTAGAAGTTGTAGTTGCAAATTTTACTTGTAGTAAGTAGAATGTCTGTTGGGAGCATCAAAATAAAGTGTTTAAACAGTTGACTGTCCATTTTAATATCAATAGCTATGTTTCCATCCACCTATTTTTATGCATTTTTTGGGATATCGCATAAAAAAAGCTGGATGGATACGGTAAGATGCGCATAAATTCTAAAAATGTGCATAAAAACGTATTCACTCAATTAAGGCGTATCATTTTTTTTTTTACACATCAACCTAGGAAATCCCTCCATGCACAAAAAACAAAAAACTCATGTGACTTTGAGTGAGTATAGGCTGTGATTGGATAACTGCAGTAACCAGTGGACCAATGGCATCGCATCATCTCTAATGTTGGTTTGGTGTTTCTGAAACGCCGGAGTCAAAGTGTGTGATCAGAATGATTTGGTTTAATTCCCTCCAGAAGCGTCTCACACACACGAGTGTGTTCCCGAACACCAGCATCCGAACGCTAGAGAACATGACAGTGTTTATGTGTTTCGTCTGACGCTCTGAGACACACTCGTTTATGATGGAGGGAAAACAGACACAGTGAGTGCAGCAACTTCCACAATCACCCTGGAAGTGATGATTTTGATCTCTTGAACACATTGGATGGAAATGCTGCGTTATTCGCACAATTTTTAAGAATTTAACTTGTGCATTTTGCACATAAGTTAAATTCTCTACTTTGGATGGAAACACAGCAAGTGTCAGGTAAGATACGTGCAGATTTCTCTGCTCACTTATGAGGGTTTGTTATAAAAAGCCACATCTAGAAACTCATGTGAAGTTTATCTGAAGTTTAACTTTTCTCATCAGACTCTCTCAAGATCACACGTCAGAGCTGCCAGCCATACACATTTATTTCTGTTTAGCTCATACGGGACTCTTACTGTATGACAACTATGTTTTGTTTATCCTAAGAAATAGTAGGAGAATCCCTGAGACGAAGCTGATAGCTGATCGCTAGCAATGAAAGAGCAATTGTGAGCAATAACGTTTTCCTCTGGGAGATTCAAAAGAGACTAGAAAATCACATTCTGCAGTATTACAATCAGTGCAGAATATTTCCACTTATGATTTTTGCAAAACTCTTGGATTTACTGCTATAATCGAGACGCCCAAGTCAAATTAAAGTCTAATGTTTTATTAAAGGCAATATCCATGAATTTGATGCCGTTGTTGCCGCAGTGAGATCACCATGGCGATGAACGTCCAAAAATAATTTATGAAATGATGCAGAAATATTTCCCATTTTGGTTCTTTGCTGTACTGAACATTCACAAAGAGCTAAAACTGAGGATTTTTCTCTGCGGCGAAGAGCCAAGGTTGGATCTGATTACAGTCCAAGAGCTAACAAGTGCTCAGAAATGATGTGTGAAAGTGTTAATAACATGAGAGGAATATGCACTTTCATACTAATATAATTTTTAATATGCTACACGTACTCGCTCAGGCAACTTACAAGTGAATTCAAAGGATTCCTTAAACTGTCTCAGTGAATTTTTACTTGCATTCATTTTATGAATATTCAGTGAATATCAGGATATGTGGCCAGGAATATGATCAGTCGTGCAAGTTTATGAGCAATATTCAGTTGTAATGCTTTGAATATGTAATTTTGCATGTGCACATGTGTAGATAAACACTGCAACTGATTGATCAATCAATGAAAAAAAATGAAAATAAAAAAAAATGTCAGGTTTAACTATCAAATTCTCTTTGATAGTGACTGAATTCATTAGCAGTCTGTTGTGGTCTTACGAAAGGTTCACACAACCCCACTGGAAAAGAAAAAAGAAAGGCAGAGCGAAAGAAATGGTCTTCAAAGCGAAGCTTCAAAGGCAGACAGCCGCTGTCATTTATTCTCATATTATCACAGATTAGGCAGATCAGACCTGATCATTTGCATTTGATATTAGCATTTGCCCTCCTCCTGTGAAACACTGCAAGTAAATCTATGTATTTATGCCAACTTACAGTCAACAGCAGTGTACGTAAAACAGCTCGACGTGTCTCTAACTTGGAAGGCACTTCCCAATGAAATGAAAAAGAGATGTTGCAGGAAACACTTAATGATAGTGAAATAGTGTATTCTTTCATAGTGAATGCTCATTTAAGAAAGATGCTTTGCCAAACAACCACAAGGTTTATTTAAAGGGGTCCTTTTCACAAGATGTAAAATAAGTCTCTGATGTCCCCAGAGTGTGTGTGTGTGAAGTTTCAGCTCAAAATACCCCACAGATATTTCTATATCGCATGTTACAATTGTCACTTTTTGAGGGTGAGCAAAAACACACCGTTTTTGTGTCTGTCCCTTTAAATGCAAATGAGCTGCTGCTCCCGGCAGAGGGGGCGGAGCTTCAACAACTCATGTCCTTTTACCTCACACACACATGCACTGAAAATTTCAAAAACTTTTAGCCTTTTATGTTCAAACCGGAGTCAGACAATGATGGAGAGACTCAAGAAGAAGTGACAACATGTAGAAGCAACAGGACATTTCTGAATGGTTAGCTGATGAATTTATGTAGTTTATGTGTAGTTATCTTCTAGTCATTGATTAGCATATTATGTCTTGATAATCTATAAATCGTGTTCAGGGGGCGGGGTTTATGTAAATTCTAGGGTTTGTGATGTCACTAACCCGGGAGGAATGTCGTGTAGTCTCTACCAGCCGTTTGTTGTAGTCCTTAAAGGACAAGTTCGGTATTTTTCACACAGAACCACAGCTACCACAGAAACCGAAAATTCTCAGGCCAGCAGCATGTGTCCAAATTTCAATCTTAACCGTTCTATTTCATCAGAAACGATCTGAAAACAGGGCTTTAAGTGTAAAATACAGAACTTGTCCTTTAAAAAGTGATTTCTTTAAAAGCAAATATCTCCCTTTGTTTTGAACTTTGAGCATCGAAACTTTGCAGATGTTGTTTATGCTCAAACAGCAACATTACACACTAACTAAAGTTAGAAAGGTGAAATCATAATCAACCACGCCTTTAAATATTACATGAGCTGTTTTACTTGTGTAATTCTGATGTCTGACATTAACATCAATGAAATATTAAATGTTGTGCCGTAACAACTGTCAGATACACTAGAGAACTGAGGTAAATTGATGCTTTATTTACTTCTAAAAGGCCCTTAATTCTTCTACTTATCAATCTTAGTTAATGTTAATTTCAGCTTTTAAGGCCCATTAATACATTTTGCATAAGATTAAATGTTGTATCTGTTAGCATTAGTCCATGCACTGTGAACTTAAATTAACATTTTTATTAACAAACATTCACAATAAATGTCATTGTTTGTCAATACATTAACAAATGTTACCGAATGACTCATTGTAACCGGTTCACTGTCACTTACAGTTTAATCATTCTGCTTTCAAGCATAAATGAATGCTAAGAACCACAAGACATAAAAAGCAAGATAGCAAATTACCATTATCAAAAGATATGCATATAGAGTAAGCGATGAAGTGAATTTCAGATGACCAAATTCAACATTCAGACTTCTCATCCAGAACATCAGACGGGTTTCTGCCACAGGACTGTTAAACTGCACACTTTCAGATACATGATGGAGAGTTATGGAGAGAGTTATGAAGAGAGGAAAGCCTTGTGTTAAAACAGATGAAAGCAGACGACGAGTTAAAAGAAGCCAGGCTTTTGAAGCCTTAAAGTCTGTGGCTTAAGTCATTCCCAGTGAAGGTCATCCGGATATTCATTTGACTATCAACACACTGCAGCGTTTTGTGAGGAGAACTTAACCGTCACATGCACAAACCCTGTTACTTTTTCACACAAATATGATCAATAAATGATTGATATGTCAGAAGACCAAGGTCTTCTTTTGGGAAGACCTTGGTCTTCTGACATATCAATCTTTGCCCGCCTTCACATGATGATTCATCCTCAATATGAAGTAATGCATCATGTACATGTATAGCAGTATACCAGTATACCATTTTCATAAAAACAGAATTATGGGATCAAATAAAGATCTTCCAGACTTGTGGATCCACTCATGTTCACTGTCCTCCATACCAGAAGATATGATCCCAACGCCCCTTTGAAACCTTTTCACCATCAATGTTCATTGGAATATTGGGAACCAAAAGTCAAAATTTTATGCAATTACACTGTGCAATCGGTTTGTTATTATATTTAACTAAAACTATAACTAAAGCCATACAAATAAATCATCATTTAAAATGTATAGGTTCATTATAACTTTATTGTTCATTATAAGAACTTTATAACTGGTATATATATATATATATATACATACACCAGTTATAAAGTTCTTATAATGAACAAATATATGTATATAGCAAAAGTGTAAGCTTATTTTATTTCAGCAACATTTATTTTCGTTTAGTTTAACTTGGTGCATTAAAACATCTAAAACTAAATACATTTGAATAAAAACTGGATACAGACTTATTCCCCCCCCCCAAAAAAAAAAAAATAATAATAATAAAAAACTTGAATATTAAAATTGAAAATATAAACAATAAAACCAATTAAAAATACGAATAAAAACAACAAAAGTATAGTTGTTCCAAGTTTGTTCTGACAGCACAATATGTTTACCATATTAGGGAGGATGGGGTAAGTTGTCACGAGGTACATATACTCATTAACTATGGTTTTGAGTCAAAAGTCCAATTACTCAAATGTGTGTTTCTCTAGCTGTGCTTGTTACGTTTGTTTTGTGAATTCTGTCCTCCAAGCAACAATTCCACATTCATCATATTGTTATAACTGCTGTTGGGAACAAGTGAACACAATACAATCAGACATTCAAAAGGTGACTGGAAAGGTTGAAGCTTGTGTTCTCAGCACAAAAGCATTGTTCATAAATGTCAAGTCGAGGCAAGCTGTCACATGTGTTTAAAAGGTATGCAAATTATTAAATACACTGTCTGTTAACCAAAACAATGGTTTAATAGTTATGCGTATTGCACTTACATTTATAAAAAAAATCTGTTGAAAAGCCTATGCACCTACTATTGTCCCATGGTATTACACAAAGTCAAATTGTTTTCAATGACCGGTATCCTTTTAAAACTTTCAATAGCGTTTTGTAGTCAAGACTGTAAGTCTGGTGTCTATGCAGAAATTTGAGAATATTCTCTGGACTAAAGAGTGTGACAACCAAACGCACTCTCACCTTGTAAAACTCAACATCAAGTCAAACATCCACTCAACATGTGGGCTGTAGGATATAAAGTCAAACAGCCAAGATAAAACCAGTTCTAGATATTATGACAGCACTTTAGTCAGATTTTAGTGGTGACTAGACATGCCATTGAAACGAATATGCTTGGCAAAAAGTTTCAAGGATTTTACCCTCCTAAACAATGTGCTATACTTAAATCTGCTCTAAGCGATGTTGGGGGACGTCACTTCTTGTTGACGTTCGAAGTATTGTCAAACAAAACGGAGGCTAGCTCGACCCTCCCTCCTCCTCATCCCGTCCCCTCCTCCTCATCCCATCCCCTCCCCCTCCCTCCCGTGCTTCCTGAAACAGTCATGAACCATTTAGAAAAACCAGACTGGATTTACCCTGTCCAGCAGAAACAGAGCCTCCTGAATGTGGGATTGGAAGCTCTTCTGCCGGTGGAGTTCTCGCCATCTTTTGAATGCTTTTCCGATGTAAATTCGGGACTTCGCGTTCCTTCCCCTATTCTTTGTTATTTCTTCATCGGAACGTCGTCTCTTTGGTCGTGTGTCGGCCATATCAACATTCTCAAGAATATACAATTTTAACATTAGTCGTTGTTAGGACATCTCTCCTCTCGCTAACTTCCCTCTTCATGCTTCTCTCTCCTCCACCCCCACACCCTCCTTCATGTGCACGCGCACCAACCCCTCAACCCCCAACCCCAACCCCAACCCCAACCCCAAATCATTCTTGTCGGTTATTGGCTGGAACACTGTTTGTTATGTTTCGTGGTCCAGGCTGGGCCAGTTTGTTTTTCTTGCCGTCTGTGGAGCCTGGGCTGTCTACAGAGACCGTGTTTGTTTACAGTGTGTTCAGGGGACAGGCAGCTAGCGGATAGTGAGGAGATGTTTGCTGAATGTGACAAAAAAAAAATTGCCCTAAAAAAACGTGTGACATCGCTTAGAGCACCTTCAACCAAACTTGCAGTGTAATAAATTAAAACATTTCTTCTCGACTCTATTATTTGAAAGACTGAAAAAGTAAAGACATTTGAGCACCAAATTAGATTGAAATACAAAATAACCCAGATGCTGAATTATTAAAGCAACACAAGTCGTGTCTCGTTTTGCGTCTGTGGCCACATACGTTATCGTCATATTTCAGAATTGCAAGTATAAATAGTATTTTTGAAGGTTCAAAAGTTTTCTTGCTTTAGGTCAAGGTTAATGCTACACACCTACAGTCTTTTGTGTATTTACGTTTTTTACAAGTAAGCATAAATGTTGATTGCATGCGATATAATATTGGCAGCATTATTCTTTTTAATTAGCCGGGGCTGTTAAGGACCCAGACGAGCACTACAGGACAATAATGAATTCAGCCCCTGTTAATCAGAATCCAGGAGGAACATCACAGTTCGCTCAAGTGTCTGCCAGCTTAGCAAAATTTAATTAGAAAAGCCATAAATCTTACGCTGGCTGATGCATGTTGGGAAGTGGCGAAACAAACTAAACACTCCTGTCAGAAAGCCTCCACTGGTTTTCCAGTTAAGCAAACACTTCTTGGTATTTGCTTCGTTTTTGTCAGCATGTCACGTAAGTGCAGATTTTCAAGTTAAAATGTCAGTGTTTAATTTGTGAAGCATGTTGATGACACAGAGCACGGCGTGTGGATGACAGATTATCAAACGCAGTCGGCGCCGCACCGTTCAACAACATCAATCGACTCGAAAGGCAGTTCTGTGTGAGACGGAGGTGGAGAGACAGGAACAGGGCGACAGCAAGAGAGCTTTTGCCTCCTAATTATTCGCACCTAAAGAGCCTCTATAATGCTATCTTAGGCTGCGTTCACACTTGGCATTAACATGTGATCACCGTGTCCTGATCAAGCAGATCGAAACATAAGCCAATCAGGACACAGATCTTTTATCAAACTGTTTCAGACACTGTGAGAAAAAAGCTGATGCTGCAATGTATATTATGAGAAAATGAAAGTGTGTTTTGACCTTGGATGCATGTAAACCTATTGTAGGAAACTTTATTAGGAACCCATAAGGCTGTGTTCACACTCGGCATTATCATGCGACCTGTATCTGGATGATGTCCACATACACACATTGAAAAGACAAGTGTAAACGCGCTTCTGATGGGAATGTTATCCGATCAGCATGTCCAGGTTTGGAGGGAGTTGAGGACGCATTGCGCATTGTGATCGGATCTCAGTGTAATGGGTTAGTCCACATAAAGTGGCTTCTGTATCTGGATAACAGATCGGATCTCACATTCCTGAAAAAAAAAAAAAAAAAAAAAAAAAAAAAAAAGGATGGCTCTGGTGCAAAGTCGACCTGAAGCTGGGACCGAGATGGGTCTTGTGCATACAGAGCCCATTTTTCAGCCCATTTCAAACCCACATGGGCCCCACATATAAATGTCGACTGGGTTAAAGCTGGGACAGAGATGGGTCTTGTGCATTTTGCCCACTTGGGTCCCGCCTAGTACCAAGTGCAATCCTACATGAAATCCATCTGGGCAGTTAACATGGGGCCATTATGGAACCCGCGGACAATCCTACATGGGGCCCATTTTTCAGCCCATTTCATACCCATATGGGCCCCACATACAAATGTTGGCTGGGGTGTTGGGTTTTCTTTTAAAAACAGATTTCAGTCGGGGGACATTTTACAAATCTCGCAAAATGAGGAGGATGAAGTACTAATAATGTGCAAGTAATTCATAATTAGCAAGTGCTAATAATGTGGATAGATGGCGTAATGGAAACGGTACAGAGAAACGTATGTGTCCGAGAACGTTGCCAGCTGTGGTGGGAAAAATGCGCGTTCTTTACAGAAAATGAATTGTTCTGCAACTTTCGGGTGCGAAGGCAAACATTTCAGTATATTTGCGATGTCCTTCGCACTCGACTGTATCGCAAAACCACACAGCTCTCAGTTCCGGAGAGAGGAGAGGGAATAATTACAGTTTCGTGTGACGTCCACCTGTGAATGCAGACATGATGGCTGGACTGCGTTTACATTACACTGAGATCCGATCACAATGCGTCCTCGACTCCCTCCGAACGCTGATCGGATAACATTCCCATCAGAAGCGCGTTTACACTTGTCTTTTCAATGTGTGTATGTGGACAACATCCGAATACAGGTCGCATGTTAATGCTGAACCTTATAGGTTCCTAATAAAGTTTCCTTCAATAGGTTTACACGCATCCAAGGTCAAAACACACTTTTATTATTTCTCATAATATACATTGCAGCATCAGCTTTTTTCTCACAGTGTCTGAAACAGTTTGATAAATGATCTTTGCTGCGTTCAGCCCTGACAAAAAGTTGCAAAATGTTTTTTAAACAGAAACGGCAGTGCGTTGAACACCCTGTTCTGATGACGCAAGAGTTGCAACTACGGCAGCTGAGAAGGACATTCTTTCAGTTCTATTTGAAGCATTTTCAGAGTCTGATGAAATCAGTATAAATAAGTGTTTAATAATGCAAAATACGCTCGATGTTACAGTCACTGCCCTTGCCGTCCAGAATAAAAGAGAACATCCCAATCGAGTGAGGGGATTTGTGGAAACTGTGGTTCCTAATTATTGTGATCCAGCATTTGCCTCACATTTCAGGATGAAAAGACAAACATTTCAGAAGAAGGATAATCCACTTCTTACCTCCGAGACTGTGTTATAATCTATATGACCTTATTCATTTTATTGTGGGTATTAGGCTTATCATTATTGCTGATCACTGTTGATATGCTATACTATAAAACTCTTATGACAAACATGTCTTCTAATATCTTCAATTGTTGCATATACCGAGCTACAGGACACATTTGTAAACGACTTTACTTGGACCCATTGTGTGAGCTGTCTCTTTAACGCCGTGTGGTTTATATACATGTTCCTGCTGATTTGGCTGACATTTTTCACACACCCACCAAACAAGAGAAAACTTATCTCAAACCCATTTCCAAGAAACATGTCGTTCAACCCAGAAACCGTAGCAAACCTTTGCGTGAGCTTGAACTCTCTAAACCCCGCCTCTCTGAGAGCCTACTCTGCTCTGATTGGTCAGATGGCCCAGTCTGTAGTGATTGGTCGACCGCTTACAGTGCATGTCGGAAACCAAATGCCCGTTAGCAAATCTAAATTTCAGCTCTTTCTCAGCTCTTGATGTACAGTGAAACGAAGAGTAACGATGACGTTGATAATGAAACGTTTAAAGAAGCAGCTGATCAACCTGAACCACCATCGCAAGCATGACTTGAGCAGGACATTTCTAAGTGGTCACCACAGTAATGTTGCCTTTTACTGTGAATAATGTGTAATAATGAGATCAAAATTATTTAAAGGGGAAGTATAGTTTCAGAAACACTGGGGGAACCCAAACTCTCAGCATTCTACAGTAGCCACGCCCCCAAACCAATAGGGTATTGGTTGAGCTGGAAAGAGATTGACAGATCTTAAAGGACGTTCTCAGTGTTTAGATGGTGCCTGAGGGTCTCAATGTTTAAACTTTTAGGGAGAAGATAAACCCATGAATTGCACACTAATAGTAGTTAATGAATAATAAACTGGGTTAAGAGAATTAATTTTAACATAAACACTCTTCCATAACCTTTCAAGTGCAAAACAGCATATTTTAGGTGCTTTTGATCAAAAACTGAGGTCAAAAATCTCTGCATCTCCTTGCCATAATATTTATAACTTGAATAGGTGCAATGGATGCAAATATAGACAAATATGTATGTATTTATTTAAAGTATTTGCATTTTTACTTGACTGTGTGTTTGAGAAAATGCCTGGAGTGACGAGTAATGCGATATATATGAGATTATATATAGTACAGCACATCTGAATGTCACATTTTATGTCTTTTTTTTCTTCTTCTTCTTTTTTTTTTCATGTCTGATTGGATATCTTTGTTGGTTAACTTCTGACCTGATGTAAAAAGGAAATGATCTAGGAATGTCCCAGATTCCCTTGATGTGACACTTCATTCTGCAGTCAGTCTTCAGAAGGCTGTTATTCGGGGCCATTCTGTGCAGTTATCTTAACTTGGTCAGTCAGGCAAACGTGTGACAGCCTTGTCATGCTTAAAATGTCATTCATTTGGGACAAAATGTGAGTTAATTCATCCCTGTCATGGTCTAAAGAGCTTAAAGCTGTCATTTTGTCTAGTTCACTACTTGCAAAATGTCAAAGGTACTGGCTTTCAAAAAGGTGAACTAACATTGGCATAAAGAATGGCAGAAACATTTCTCAGTAAGCCAAAGAAAGAATTAAATACCCACTTCATTGGTCCATTTTAGACATTCTACCAACTATAAGCATGTTTGCAACAACATGTCAGCTAACCGTTATTCGAGTTCTATAACATTTGATGGTAATAATTTTTCATTTTTACTTTGAATCACTCATATCCCTTTTAGCAGTGTGCGAGGGTCTAATTATCACGCTTACAACTCAATTTAAACAGTTCAGCCTCATTTTGCAATTCATAATAATGTTAACAGCCAGTTGGCAAGTCATTTTACTCACCAAAGCCAATTTTAATTTCCCATAATTTATTTTTTCACATTTGTTATCATGCAGGCCTTTGCTAAACTGCTTCAAATTGCTTACTTTCCACATCAATCTACACTGTATACACCATCATGAAAAATAAAAACAGATGGTTTCACTTTATTTTGATTGTCCCTTTAACACATTCTGTTGTCTAGAAGTAACATTGCACCTACATGTCTACTAACTCTCATTAGAGTATTAGTAGAGTATTAGTAGACTGGTAGGGTTAGGGTTAGAATAAGTTGACATGTAGTTGCAAAGTTACTTATAGTCAACATAATGTTCAAAAGGGACCATCAAAATAAAGTGTTACCAAACAGATTTGTAATAGCTTGGCAAATTTATTACAAAATAAAACCTGTAATAATTGCATAAGTATTCACACCCTTTTCTGGGACACTGGATATATTTCTCAAGAGCATTTGAATTTCTCTTGATCGCCTTTGAAATGTTTCTACCACGGTTGGAGTTAACCTGTGGCAAATTCAATTGAACAGACATGATTTGATCGGGCACACGCCTGTCAATAAAAGGTCTAACAGCTGGTTAAAGTCATTAGAAGATAATTGAGTCTTGCCAGATGTTTTTAGTAGACGGTTTGTAAGTCTTTACTTTGAATCACTCACATCCCTGTTAGCAGCGAGGGTCTGATGTTCATAATAACGCTAACAGCCAGTTGGCGAGTAACTTTACTTACCAAAGCCAATTTTTACTCACAATTTGGCGTGTTATTTTTGGACCCTGGCTGTAAATTATATCCTCTGTTTGTGCACCTGTGACCCTTCAGACAAGTGATGGAAACGAGAAATTAACTCATAAAGAGATAATCTGGGGGAACATAAACATGCACAATAGCAAATAACAGCATGAAAATATATTACATTTCATTTGCCAAACAGGTTTACTAGTTCAATTAGTACATTGCTGGTCCAGCTCTAATACACTATACGTAAACTATAACTGATATGACATGAAAACGTCCCTTCAATTTGTGTAACAAAATGAGAAATTAAATTTAGAAAGTGTTTAAATGATGTGTCTTAATTTTTTAAGTCATGTTTTGTAATTGGGGAAATCATATGTGCAATAACAGAGCTGCACACACAACGGCATTTACATGTTTTGCTTAAAAACTCTTATTCTCTAATCACTTCAGTACAGAAACCTGTTGTCAGCTTTGTTAATATCATCATATTAAACACGCTTCCTTCAGTTTGAGTGTTGTTTGTTACGTGTTCCTATAATTTCAAACCATAACAAGATTATTGCAAACCCACAGTCTCTGTTATTAATGATGTGCTCAATACACTCCATTAGCCTTGGCTTTTCTGAAGTTTTAGTCCACTTTGATCCCCATTAATATTCTATTTTTCTTCTTAAGGGCACAAAATGTGCGTCATCTTAAATGGAGAAATTGGAACCATCACATTTATTGATGGCTAGAAATGACTCGCAGAAAAGCATTTGATCTTTCGTCTGGCTGATGAGCACGTCGAAAAATGATAGAGAGTAACAGCAGTGAGGGCTTTCAACAAATGAGACATGAGAGCCTTTGCTTTCGTCTAGGCCACACGGCGACTTACAGAGGGAAAATGAAGATATAGTACATAAAGTCATCTAGAAAAAGAAAGTTCAGCAAAACAAACGTTGAATGTTGGCTGGAGAAATCCATGCCTGCAACTTGAAGATTAGTTTGAGGGTTCGTTCACATAACGGCAATGCACAGAAAACAGAAACGTTTTTCATTTGCTTTTTTTCGCGTACAGATGACAAAGTTGTCAAAGCGATCCCGGTTCACAAAGATCTGTGAAAACAACTAAAAACTGGCAACAACTAATCTGATATTTAGATGGAAGGGTCAGAAATTGGTGTAAACAACGTGAAAGCATGGATCCATCCTGCTTTGTATCAGCGGTTCAGACTGTTGCTGGTGTAAAGGTGTAATGGATATTTTCTTTGGGTTCTTCAGCACCAACTGAGCATCATTTAAACACTACAGCCGACCTGAGTATTATTGCTAACCATGTCCATCTTCTGATGGCTACTTCCAGCACGATAACGCACCATGTCACAAATCATCTCAAACTGGACTCTTGAACATGACAATGAAAGACCAGAAAGACTCGGGAGAATAAATACTGTGACAATTATACATTTACTAACAGCCCAGCAAGCAATAAAGTCCTTTGGCGTAGGCCCCGTCCGTAGCTCGCAATCTGAGGGTCCGGACTCTGCATATCCTTCCTGAAGACAAAGGCAGGGGCGCAGCCGACCCCCTGTGAGGTATAGGAAGGGACCATCCTGGTGGTGGTGGTGGTGGTGGTGGGGAGGATGGAGGGAGGGACCATCCTAGTGGTGGTGGTGGGGAGGATGGAGGAAGGGACCATCCTGGTGGTGGTGGGGAGGACAGAGGGAGGGACCATCCTGGTGGTGGTGGTGGGGAGGATGGAGGAAGGGACCATCCTGGTGGTGGTGGTGGTGGTGGGGAGGATGGAGGAAGGGACCATCCTGGTGGTGGTGGTGGTGGGGAGGACAGAGGGAGGGACCATCCTGGTGGTGGTGGTGGGGAGGATGGAGGAAGGGACCATCCTGGTGGTGGTGGTGGGGAGGATGGAGGAAGGGACCATCCTGGTGGTGGTGGTGGTGGGGAGGACAGAGGGAGGGACCATCCTGGTGGTGGTGGTGGGGAGGATGGAGGAAGGGACCATCCTGGTGGTGGTGGTGGGGAGGATGGAGGAAGGGACCATCCTGGTGGTGGTGGTGGGGAGGATGGAGGAAGGGACCATCCTGGTGGTGGTGGGGAGGATGGAGGTGAATGGAAGCGTCAGCATCTGCAAACTCAAACGTGTGTAAGTACCAGTCTTTTATACCACGAGTATTAGAATGTGATTGGATAGATGAGAAGATAGAGTGACCTAACAATTGAGTCTTCCCGGCAGAACTTATGCTAAAGCTTTCATTTCACTAAACTCAAATGGCCTCCAGTCTCCAGATCTCAATCGAATACAGTAGCTTTAAGATGTGCTGGAACGGGAGATTCACATCACAGATGTGCAGATCTAAAGCATCTGTGTGATGATATCATGACAACATGGACAAATCACTGAGGAATGTTTCCAGCACCTTGTTGAATCAATGCCACAAAGAATCAAATCAATATACAGTACACAAAATACAAATTTACACAATACCAAATAAACACATAATACAGAATCTACATACTACAAATAAAGAGATTACGTGTGCATAATAGCTGATGTTGTTTTTAGATTAAGGCAGTTCTGAAGGCAAAATAGGGTCCAACCCAATAATAGCATTGTGTACTTGATAAAGTGTCCGGTGAGTATATATCTGTCTAAACTCTTACTGAAATAATACATCACATTGTATTCCAGTAAGAGTTTCAGTGCATTATGATTCAGCAAGTGTGACTCTTAGTGGAAAAAAAAAATCCAGTCTAATCCAAACAGTATTGAACTGAGTATTGAGCCATTCCTCTCCTTTACTCAGATATCAGACAAACGGATCAAACCTGCACTCCTGTCACGGTTAGCTTACAGTAGATAGGAAGACGAAGACAAACAGATTAAGATCAATGTACATCTATTTTAATGAAAGTTATTCAAGCAGACAGACGGGCAGGATAAACACAACCATACATAACGGAGATCGGACAAAGACTATATAGGAACTAAATAGCAAACATGGTAATTAATAGAGTGGTACAGATTAACTAATGATGGTAACCAGGGAGACAGGCTAGTGGCGGGAAACTGAACAAAGGAAGATGTGACAAATGATAACTAACTGAAAAGTCCATGAACACAGTGGTGACAACTCCACTATCAAAAATATAAAAATAAAAACGCATTTCTTATTTTGATGTTGTTGCAGAAACCTTGGTTATTTTGATGTGTGAGTGTGTGTCTTTATATGATCCTTTACAAACTGTATGAGTGCTAACCTCTTTCCTTGGGAAAACTGCTCTGAAAGCATGACATGCATGAATGCGTTTCAGAAAGAAATGAGTTGGAGAAACAGTGCATTGTTACAGTTCTCCTTTTAAGCTATCTTTGTCCAACTTTTAATATCCCCATAGGCTATGTGTCTGCAACAAAATAAAGTAGTTCAGAAATCTATAGCTACTACTTGCATCCAAACTGTGATTTTCTTTTATTATATTTGAGCCCATTATTCGCGGAAAGCAAGTCAAATATATTCACCTCTTTACTGAAGATCATGTTTAATGGTGATTTCACACCGTAGTTCATTTCTTATTGATTAAAATGATGGTGTTACAGATCGCCATGTGTTTCAACCATCCCGATCTCCCCCATTACAATGTGTTGCCGTTAAATAATCTAAATGACAGCGGGATAAAGCTTCATTTCTCCATAAACTCTTAGCACTGGTGAACATCTGCTCAACGGAATTAAATTGCAGTGCAATAGAGCCAAATATTTAACAGCAATTGCTCCATTCAGATTGTTGTGTCACTCTGTACGATCTTCTGTTCTTGGCAGACTTGTGCGATTGTGTTGTGATGAACTATAGCCAAGAACGCTGTCTTTCCAATTAACTTTGCTATTGTGTTATAGACCTGCATGATGAATATTCACTGATTTACTCAGCAGCCGGGAGACATTTCAAGTAAAAAGCATTTACGACTCAAAGGTCAACCTGCGTGTATTGGTGTAATGCTCGCTGAATATCACAGCGTACATGAGCAGTGCTTCACAAGCAATATTCACTGCTTCCTGAGACATCACAGTCTATACAGCAAACTGAGCTTTTCTCCTTAAAATGTGGACATGACAAGCAGAGGTTTCTCCTAAAACTTCCTCAGGAGAAATAAATAAATTCATCTACAGTTGGAAGAGAGACCTATACAAATATCTGGATACTAAGATAACAAATTGCTTGGAGTTAACAGCACAACTAATGCAAGACATCACAGGTTATGGCATTTTTAACTAATAAAAATCACCATACATCCCCAGTTAATTAATCACATTTTTAATCACCGTTCTAAAGGAACAGTGAATTTCGAATCTCTTCTTGTAAACTCAGAGATGTGGATTCAGACGGCAATTATATTCCCACACAACCTGTTTGTCAAAAAACAATAGGTACTAACTTGGCCAGGGATTTTTACGCGGGTTGGGTGAGAAAAAACACTGACATTATGGATTCGGACGGCACTAAAATCACCGACTTACCCCTGTAAGTGTTTAAAATACCGTACGAGCCCATGAAACAATATTAGTGTCTGAATAGGACTTAACTGACAGTAGCCTATGCGTTCACTGGCCTTTAAAAGCGCTCTTTTATTAAATTAATAATATTGCATAATAATATAATTAAAAATCTAACAACAATCAGTGTAATGACAATTTTATTCTTTGCATGAAAACACTTGAATTAGCCTAACTGAACACTGTCTGGGTGTATTAAAACTTCAGAATTATATTCATATAGACCTGCAACAGTGATAAGGTGAAGCTAAGGGCCCGTCCACACGGAGACGCGTTTCGCTGTATACGTATACATTTTTTATCGTATTGCCGTTTCGTCCACACGGATCCGGCGTTTTCGGAGACTGAAACCGCTATTTTTTGAAACCGGGTCCCAAGGTGGATAAATCTGAAAACGCCACCCTTTCGTTTTCGTGTGTACGGCCAATCCGTACATTTTGTGAAACGATGATGTCATCACACCAAGTGTCAACTAGTCAGACACCGTTAAGTCACAGCAACTACATTTATGTTTTTTCATATTGTTCAACAAAGTTCTTGATTAAAAAAGAAAAAAGAAAAGAAAAAAAGAAGCTACTGTGCCCAATATTATTGTTGTATACAGTGCGCAAGGTTTATGCGCATGCTTAAGTCTTCTTCTCCGTTTTTAGTGTATGTCTGTGGCAGAATTACAGCGCCACATACTGGTCTGGCATGTATACTACATCGTTTTTGAGTCGGTTTCAGTGGTTTCGTGTGTACGCAGATATTTCTTGAGACGACGCCTTGTTTACGGAATTTTTTTTGTGAACGGGGAAAAAAAATATCGGATAGGGAAAGCTCTGGCTTCGTGTGGATGTGGCCTAAGAGTGGTCCAGACCAACCTTCCGAACGTATGACTTACAGAAGATATACTTAACTAAGAATGTTTCGGGAAACCCGTATTATCGATAAGGTACAGCTTAAGGTGTAACTTAAGAACCACGTAGCGTCAAGAAGATTTCGGGAAACCCAGCCCTGATTGTTATATGAACAAACCCCTGTGTAAAACCCTTTTTATTTAGTTTTGCCTGTAGCGCCTCACCTTAAAAAGGATTTACATGTACTTTGTCTGTTATAATAACAGAAAGAAAGTAATGCAGCGGGAAAACATTTTGTAGTCAGATGAGAGCAAAACAGACCTCTTTAGTCAAGATTGAACTCAGTTGGTGAACAAACCCAGGACTGACCACACTTAAAACAACATCACTGTTAGAGTTTAGTACAGAGAGATATCGCCGTGCAGGAGGTTTCTTCTCATCAGCAGGGATCTAAAGCAGAAAGAACAATGGATGATGCAAAATATAGAGACAGACTGCAAGAGATGTTTTTTGTCTTGAGATAAAACATTAATATGAGGCTTATCATTACATTAGGGATCCTACACTAAAGTCTTAGAGTTAACATGATGTAAAAACAGTTTCCATTTACTTTCCTAAAGGACACATTTTCTTACAACTTTTGACATATGAGGTCACTGTACTATAAAATATACTGAAAGATTCAGACCTTCTACACTTACATTTACATTAATGCTTTTGGCAGAAGCTTTTATCCAAAGAGACTTACATTGCATTTCAAGGTCCACATGTTTACATTCTTATCAGTTCTTGCTTTCCCTGGGAATCGAAACTATGACCTTGATGTTGCAAGCGCCAACGCTCTACTGTTTGAGCTATTCTGACCAAAATTCTGTATAAATCAAGCTGCCAAAATGGCCTGTTTTCTACTGCTGCCGTGATCTTTTATTGTATAGTCTAGGCCATGTCCACACTAATACGCTTTCATTTGAAAATGTATATTTTTCTCTACGTTTTGGCCTTCCGTCCACACTGAGACGGCGTTGTTATTAATGAAAACTAAGCTTTTTGAAAACGCTCTCCAAAGTGGATACATTTGAAAACGCCGTTTTCACGTTGTAGTGTGGACTGTAGTGTGGACTGTAGTGTGGACTGTAGTGTGGACTGTAGTGTGGACTGTAGTGTGGACTGTAGCGTAGAGTCCTGCACGGGTTCGGGTACCCGCGGGTAACCCGCAAATTTTGCTCAACCGGGTGAAAAATATCCAACTGTGTCGGATACGGGTGCGGGTCGGGTCGGACACGGGGGAAACACGGGTCTAAACACGGGTTTAAAACATTCACATGCAAACGTAAAAATATATGCATATTTTTAGGAACACATCTACAAAAATATTCCTGTATTTCAAGTTGATAAAATAATTTAAAATCCACATCAGTTTATTTGTGCCCACGCGCCACGTCCTCCCAGGATCTATAATGTTACCTAGGCTACTTTCACTTTGAAAAATTCCTCATAACCGCGCGCGCGATCTGCTTGCAGTCGTCGAGATGGATGCTGATGAGTTGAAGAAAAGATTAGCTAGTGGAGATTGTAAAGTTGTTGACAATACGTCATCAAAAGGCAAGTCCAGTGTGTGGGAGAAATTTGGAGTTATCTGAAGAAAACAATATTGTGCTGCATGCATTTTCGTGTTGGATAGCCGCAAATGTGGAACTTCATCGCCGAGGAAGCACGCAGATAACTGTGGTAACAAACCAAGCCGTTCTATCGTACAGTATTTTTCAAATTTAACACTGTTCAGTATGTGTGGTGTGCAGGGCGTGTTTGAACCCAAAATTGTCAGATGTAGGCTAGACGAAATTGCGTGGCAGATATAGTGTTGTAGCCGCTTCTGTTAGGCTACTCAGTTTTGTGGTAACGTTAGACATGTTCTATGTATCGGCCTTTTGACAGTTTCGGCTGAAGTTGTCCTTGTGTTAATTGTCGTTATAACTTCTGTATGACCTGGCAATAAACATTTTTGTAATTGTGTCTATAATGTGATTGGCTAAACTGATTTTATTTCGGGTGCGGGTCGGGTGTGGGTTCTATTTTAAGCGGGTCGGGTCGGGTGCGGATTTTAATTAGTGCTGTTGACGGATAACGGGTCGGATGCGGTTTGAAGCACTGCGGGTACGGGCGGGTGCGGGTTTACAAAATCGGACCCGTGCAGGACTCTGCTGTAGCGTGGACTGTAGCGTGGACTGTAGCGTGGACTGTAGCGTGTACTGTAGCGTGTACTGTAGCGTGGACTGTAGTGTGGACTGTAGCGTGGACTGTAGCGTGTACTGTAGCGTGTACTGTAGCGTGGACTGTAGCGTGTACTGTAGCGTGTACTGTAGTGTGGACTGTAGTGTGGACTGTAGCGTGGACTGTAGCGTGGACTGTAGCGTGTACTGTAGCGTGGACTGTAGCGTGGACTGTAGCGTGTACTGTAGCGTGTACTGTAGTGTGGACTGTAGTGTGGACTGTAGCGTGTACTGTAGTGTGGACTGTAGTGTGGACTGTAGCGTGGAAGCGTGTACTGTAGCGTGTACTGCAGTGTGGACTGTAGTGTGTGGACTGTAGTGTGGACTGTAGCGTGTACTGTAGTGTGGACTGTAGTGTGGACTGTAGCGTGGACTGTAGCGTGGACTGCAGCGTGGACTGTAGCGTGTACTGTAGCGTGGACTGTAGTGTGGACTGTAGCGTGGAAGCGTGTACTGTAGCGTGTACTGCAGTGTGGACTGTAGTGTGTGGACTGTAGTGTGGACTGTAGCGTGTACTGTAGTGTGGACTGTAGTGTGGACTGTAGTGTGGACTGTAGCGTGGACTGCAGCGTGGACTGTAGCGTGTACTGTAGCGTGGACTGTGGACGGTAGCATGGACTGTAGTGTGTACTGTAGTGTGGACTGTGGACTGTAGTGTGGACTGTGGACTGTAGTGTGGACTGTGGACTGTAGTGTGGACTGTAGTGTGGACTGTAGTGTGTACTGTAGAGTGTACTGTAGTGTGTACTGTAGTGTGTACTGTAGTGTGTACTGTAGTGTGTGGACTGTAGTGTGGACTGTAGCGTGTACTGTAGTGTGGACTGTAGTGTGGACTGTAGCATGGACTGTAGCGTGGACTGTAGTGTGGACTGTAGTGTGGACTGTAGTGTGGACTGTAGCGTGGACTGTAGTGTGGACTGTAGTGTGGAGTGTAGTGTGGACTGTAGCATGGACTGTAGTGTGGACTGCAGTGTGGACTGTAGTGTGGACTGTAGTGTGGACTGTAGCATGGACTGTAGAGTGGACTGTAGTGTGGACTGTAGTGTGTGGACTGTAGTGTGGACTGTAGCGTGTACTGTAGTGTGGACTGTAGTGTGGACTGTAGTGTGGACTGTAGCATGGACTGTAGTGTGGACTGTAGCGTGGACTGTAGTGTGGACTGTGGACTGTAGAGTGTACTGTAGCGTGGACTGTAGCGTGGACTGTAGCGTGGACTGTAGTGTGGACTGTAGTGTGGACTGCAGTGTGTACTGTAGTGTGGACTGTAGTGTGTACTGTAGTGTGTACTGTAGAGTGTACTGTAGTGTGGACTGTAGTGTGGACTGTAGTGTGTACTGTAGCGTGGACTTTAGCATGGACTGCAGTGTGGACTGTAGCGTGGACTGTAGCGTGGACTGTAGTGTGGACTGTAGTGTGGACTGTGGACTGTAGAGTGGACTGTAGCGTGGACTGTAGTGTGGACTGTAGTGTGGACTGTGGACTGTAGAGTGGACTGTAGCGTGGACTGTAGCGTGGACTGTAGTGTGGACTAGTGTGTACTGTAGTGTGTACTGTAGTGTGTACTGTAGTGTGTACTGTAGTGTGGACTGTAGAGTGTACTGTATTGTGGACTGTAGCGTGTACTGTAGCGTGGACTGTAGCATGGACTGTAGCGTGGACTGTAGTGTGGACTGTAGTGTGGACTGTAGCTTGGACTGTAGCGTGGACTGTGGCGTGGGCTGTAGTGTGGACTATAGCGTGGACTGTAGCGTGGACTGTAGCGTGGACTGTAGCGTGGACTGTAGTGTGTACTGTAGTGTGGACTGTAGTGTGTACTGTAGCGTGGACTGTAGTGTGTACTGTAGCGTGGACTGTAGCGTGGACTGTTGTGTGTACTGTAGCGTGGACTGTAGTGTGGACTGCAGTGTGCACTGCAGTGTGGACTGCAGTGTGCACTGCAGTGTGGACTGTAGCGTGGACTGTAGCGTGGACTGTAGTGTGGACTGTAGTGTGGACTGTAGTGTGGACTGTGGACTGTAGAGTGGACTGTAGCGTGGACTGTAGTGTGGACTGTAGTGTGGACTGTAGTGTGGACTGTAGAGTGGACTGTAGCGTGGACTGTAGTGTGGACTGTAGTGTGGACTGTAGTGTGGAGTGTAGAGTGGACTGTAGCGTGGACTGTAGTGTGGACTGTAGTGTGGACTGTAGAGTGGACTGTAGCGTGGACTGTAGTGTTGACTGTAGTGTGGACTGTAGTGTGGACTGTAGTGTGTACTGTAGCGTGGACTGTAGCGTGGACTGTTGCGTGGACTGCAGTGTGGACTGTAGTGTGGACTGTAGTGTGGACTGTAGCTTGGACTGTAGTGTGGACTGTAGCGTGTACTGCAGTGTGGACTGTAGCGTGTACTGTAGTGTGGACTGCAGCGTGGACTGTAGCGTGTACTGTAGCGTGGACTGTAGCGTGTACTGTAGTGTGTACTGTAGTGTGGACTGTAGTGTGTACTGTAGTGTGGACTGTGGACTGTAGTGTGGACTGTAGTGTGTACTGTAGTGTGGACTGCAGTGTGTACTGTAGTGTGTACTGTAGTGTGGACTGTAGTATGGACTGTAGTGTGGTCTACACTAGGTAACCGCTAGTGTGGGCGAAGAGCATTTTTAAATGAAAACGGCGTTTTCAAATGTATCCGGATTAATGTAGACATAGCCTTAATAGTTTCATTGTCATGTTCTGTTTAGTTTCATTCCCATGCTTTTTCTTGTCACTGTCTTGCCCGAGTTCTCATTCATTCAGTTGTTGTCATGTTTTCTGATTAGTTCACACCTGTTCCCCGTTCCGTTGATTATCATTCCCTGTGTATTTAAGTCCTCAGTTTCCTTCTGTTCATGGTTCTGCATTGTTAATGGTTTGTTTTGTGTTAAATGTAAATGGTATTCTAGCACTTGGTGTTCATTAAAAGTATTTTTAATGTCTTAAATCTGTGAATTATATACACAGAATACACGACAACTTTCTTCACATTGTGATGTCACACAAATATTTGCATCTGTCCGCCTCAATTCCTTTCATTCACTCTCTCCTGGACGAACCGACAGGGATGTGCATGAATGAAAGCACTGAAAACGGGAAGGCTTTGCCAGTTTAAATGAACAACATCATGCAATCCCAGAATAGTACCAGAACAACTTTCTGGAAATTCACTTTCAGGCCATTCCAGGTATGTATGACTAGCTTTCTTCTGCATAAATCAAATGAAGATTTCTAGAAATGTACAATGCACATAAATGGTGATTAAAACTTAAAAAATCCACAAGCACTCAAAAAACTCAACATTCTGCCTCTCCATTATAGATGAGCAGTACCCGTCAGTACATTATCAGTGCATTTATCCTGACCTTTGCTACATGCTTTTTGCACACTTCAATACAATATAATGACAGCTTATGGTATTTTGCCAGTAAATAAATAAATAAATAAACAGCAAAAACAAAAATACTCAGTGTGTGTGATTAGATTGCACGTTTCATCTTGATGTATTGGATATCGATTAGAAACATGCAATTGCACTGATGAAATTCAGGTCAAAGAGTCACAGCAGAATAATGCATTCAATTTGTGTCTGTGGTCCCTCTAGCAGTTATTTACTACATTCATGTTTCCTAGTGCAGAAGCTCCTGCTCTCAATCATTTCAATACTGCATCAGTCATGTCACATATGATGTAAAGCGAAGTCATGTTAGTAATTCCAATATACTTTACACTGCAGTTTGAAGACCGTTGAGTACAAAACACGTAGGCCTATATTAACTCATCAGATTTATAAACCAGAAGGTCATGCTTCATCAACTGGAGTACAGTTATAGCATGGCATCACATTCCCACACATTGACATACCGTACATACAGTATGCTACTGAATTAAAGTGTGTTATGTAAACTCAGTGAGCAGCAGTGAACAAATGTACAACACATTAGTGCAGAGAGTGTTAAATGAGATACATATGAATTTAAGAAGATGATGTTGGGGTAAAGATTGTTTACATACAGTATACTGTACATCAACATGACCTAACTATTTGTACAATTTTCTCTGTAATATATTGACAGCTAAAACTTTAGACATATTCATACAATATACAATATCAATTAAACTTGTTCAATGCTATATATATATATATATATATATATATTCATCACATCTGTGTCATTTTTAAAGACTTACTGTACTGACACACACACACACACACACACACACACACACACACACACACACACACACACACACACACACACACACACACACACACACACACACACAATGACTGTCACTAATGGTACTGACAAATCATAAGAAATTGCACAGAACCAAAAGATCCTGACATTACTGAAAATGACCATTAATGTAACACTGTGAAATTGACGACATTTATATTACTGTATATGATATACTTGAGCTTTGATGATAATTCTTTTCAGCCATAAAAACAATAAAAAAAACAATAAAAAAACATTTCTGTGTCTATCTCAATCAAAAAAAATGTCTGTGTATTCTGTATTTTATGTAAGGAGTGCACCAGGGCTCTGGTTTGGGACCATAAAAGTTTTCAAGAGCATCATTTTAGATTATCCTTAACCATCTTAAGCAAGGAGAAACCTAATATTCCTCTAGATTGTACACTCAAAGAGAACGACAGCACACCTTGACAGCTTACAACATGATTGTTGTGTCTATTCAGACCCATTTTGCCATTTTTTTGTAGCGAGAAGGCGATTGTTTTCTTGGGAAATTGTTTAAATATGTCTGACACCACAATCACAGCTTTGCTTCTGCCTTGTTTTGGAAGAAGCGTTGAAAGAGTGTGTCAGATCATTTCACCTGAACCTACTCTGATAAGCTTCTCTGTCACTGAGAACACAGACAGCGGCGTCTCCATCAGAGCATCCAGAGACAGGTCCTGTCATCATGTGCAACAATCTCTTTTTCTTTGTAATTATGCGAGGTACTGATCCAATGACTTAATGTCAGCTCTGTCACTTAGTGTGCTGCTCAGCTAGTTGAACCTATTGATTGCTAAACAGACGTCTGCATTGTTTGAGTAGTCACTTTTTATAAAAAAAAAAAAAAAAAAAAATAATAATAAAGTGGCCATGTTCTACAATCTAGTAGCTTTTTACTATTGTTTTCCCCTGAAGAACACTTCTAATATTCATCAAAGTTTCTTTCATCAAAAACCTTTACAATGGACCTGCAATTTACTTTAAGATCCTTTGAAATCAAAATTGTTGTTTTGTGGTTCCATGATGCCTTCAATCACTCCTGGTGAGATTATAATTCCAAGTTAGACAGATCTGTTATTACAAGTTGGAAATATTTTACAATAAATAAATAAATAAATGAACAAAAGCCAAAAACAAAATAAACAATAGACAGCCTGCTGTGAATAATACGTCAATGCTCACAATTGAATACACGTGTCACATTTCAAAACTTTATGTTTGATTTATATGTGTAATGAAACTAATGGAGTTTCACCATTACATGTACATGTACATTTAATCATTTAGCAGACGCTTTTATCCAAAGTGACTTACTAATGAAGAAAGTAATAGAAGCATTCAAATCAACAATAGGGCAACAATATTCAAATGACCAGTCTCAGCTAGACCAGCGCACACATGTAGCAAGGATTTTAAAAATATATATATAATAGATGTTAGTATTATTGAGTCAAATCTTGGCGAAAGAGATGCGTCTTTAGTAGATTGTTGAAGATGGCTAAAGACTCGGGTTGAGTTTGGCAGGTCGTTCCACAAGCTAGAACAGTCCAGGTAAAGGTCAGTCAAGTCAAATCAAGTCATCTTCATTTATATAGCGCTTTTAACAATGTAGATTGTTCCAAAGCGGCTTTACAGAGATACAAGGATAGTTTAAAGTAACAGAGATTGTTTTGGCTTTATAGCAGTTCTTGAATAAAGTTATTTTCCAGCTAAAGTTAATTTGATTGATTCACTTCCGTCGCAACGATCATTAGTTATTAGCTTAGGGGCCGCTAACACGACACCGTTCTAACAAGAAACTCTACACAGACTTTAAACACGAAACCTGTGAGAACGCTGATGCGCGTTTCAGCGCTACGCACATGCGTATTACGAGTCTATTGGTATGCGCGTTTGAATATATGTGCGCAGGTTTGTAATTCCCTACAAACCAAGCCTTAAAAAACTACTTGTCTGGCCTTAACATTTTGAGACAGAATTGTATCACTTCGGGGTAGATACGCGAACCAAATTTTCCTGACAACGCTTTATCTGTAGAGTGGTAAAGGGATCCTCCATAAGGAGAAACTAGTCAGTGAAAGTGATTTTGTGCCGTTCAAGTCTCTGGAGGGCATGTTCTGAAGTAATGAGTTAGGAGTATGCATTAAGTATGTATGTATGAAGAGGTGCAGAGCCAGTGGTTGTTCTATAGGCAAACATCAGTGCCTTGAACTTGATGCGAACAGCTTTTGGCAACCAGTGCAAGTTTATGAGGAGAGATGTGACTTGCGTCTCTTTGGCTAAATAAAGACACTCTTGCTGCAGCATCTGGATCAGTTTCAGAGGTCTGACAGTGATGCTGGAAGGAGAGGGCATTACAATAGTCAAGTCTGGATAGAACAAGTGATTGGACAAGGAGTTGAGTAGCTCTGATAGGAAAGGCCTGATCCTCATAATGTTGTATAAGGCTCATCTGCAAGACCAAGCAGTTCTAGCAATGTGGTCTGTGAAGTTCAACTGATCATCAATCACAACTCCAAGGTTCCTGGCTGACCTTGATGGAGTTATGGTTGATGATAACCAGCGGACCAGCGACAAGCATACTAGAGGCACAGCTAGAACGCGCAAGTGCTTTTGCCAGAATACTGTGTTCACCCTGTTATTTCATTGTTGTTTTTAGTCAAGGTAAGCCTATCTTCGATCCTATTGTTACTTTGTATTTTTAACTTCACATAATTCTGTATTTTAGAGAGACGCGTTGGCACAATTAACAACAGCCGCGAGTGAAAATTAAAATTATTGTTACATTTGCACTTAAGCCTTTGCTCCTAGCAGGTTGGAATTGCCACATTTTCGCGTTATTTACACTTAATTGCCCGACCGAAACAGCATCTGTAAGAATAGCTTTAAATAGAGACATTTCAGATCATTCCAGCAGGACCAGCGACAAGCATACTAGAGGCACAGCTAGAACGCGCAAGTGCTTTTGCCAGAATACTGTGTTCACCCTGTTATTTCATTGTTGTTTTTAGTCAAGGTAAGCCTATCTTCGATCCTATTGTTACTTTGTATTTTTAACTTCACATAATTCTGTATTTTAGAGAGACGCGTTGGCACAATTAACAACAGCCGCGAGTGAAAATTAAAATTATTGTTACATTTGCACTTAAGCCTTTGCTCCTAGCAGGTTGGAATTGCCACATTTTCGCGTTATTTACACTTAATTGCCCGACCGAAACAGCATCTGTAAGAATAGCTTTAAATAGAGACATTTCAGATCATTCCAGCAGGACCAGCGACAAGCATACTAGAGGCACAGCTAGAACGCGCAAGTGCTTTTGCCAGAATACTGTGTTCACCCTGTTATTTCATTGTTGTTTTTAGTCAAGGTAAGCCTATCTTCGATCCTATTGTTACTTTGTATTTTTAACTTCACATAATTCTGTATTTTAGAGAGACGCGTTGGCACAATTAACAACAGCCGCGAGTGAAAATTAAAATTATTGTTACATTTGCACTTAAGCCTTTGCTCCTAGCAGGTTGGAATTGCCACATTTTCGCGTTATTTACACTTAATTGCCCGACCGAAACAGCATCTGTAAGAATAGCTTTAAATAGAGACATTTCAGATCATTCCAGCAGGACCAGCGACAAGCATACTAGAGGCACAGCTAGAACGCGCAAGTGCTTTTGCCAGAATACTGTGTTCACCCTGTTATTTCATTGTTGTTTTTAGTCAAGGTAAGCCTATCTTCGATCCTATTGTTACTTTGTATTTTTAACTTCACATAATTCTGTATTTTAGAGAGACGCGTTGGCACAATTAACAACAGCCGCGAGTGAAAATTAAAATTATTGTTACATTTGCACTTAAGCCTTTGCTCCTAGCAGGTTGGAATTGCCACATTTTCGCGTTATTTACACTTAATTGCCCGACCGAAACAGCTGTACTCACTCAAGCGGTGAAAGCATTATCCGTATATCTGTGTAATTTGCGCGCTGTCGCGGAAGCGTCAGCGGAAGCGTTCAGCTCTCGTGTTCAGCCTTCTCGTGTGAAGACCGACTCGGGAAAAGACCAGCGACTCTACCTGCGCGACTCCACCGAGCAAGGACACCAGAAAGGCACTTAAGTATCTCCTCTTCCCTTTCTCTTCCCTCTACTTACCTTATTGTTCACCTTAATCAACATGTGCTTTCAATACATTCCTGTTATCTCTCGGCACCGTCCTTTCATCACGCGCAATAGGCAGCGCAATACCGCCAATCTGCGTCCCATCCTCACATCCTCACATACTCCTCTCTCTCTTTCCGTGGGTCTATGGAATTGTCAGTCAGCAGTCAATAAAGCTGACTTCATTCCAGCCTTTGCATCTCATTCTACTCTTAGTATCTTGGGGCTGACTGAGACCTGGATTCGTCCAGAAGACTCAGCAACCCCTGCTGCTCTCTCTAGCAATTTCTCCTTCTCCCACTCCCCTCGCCAGTCTGGGAGAGGTGGGGGTACAGGGCTTCTCGTTTCTAACAATTGCAAATACTCCACGCTCTCTTCTCTATGCAACAACAACTCATTTGAATATCATGCTATTACACTTACAACCCCCATTAAAATCCATATTGTAGTCATTTATCGCCCCCCAGGTCAGCTGGGTAACTTTGTAGATGAGCTGGATGTGCTGCTGTCCACTTTCCCTGAGGACGGCACCCCACTTCTAGTCTTCGGTGACTTCAACATTCATCTCGAAAAGCCACATGCAACAGACTTCACCTCTCTCCTAGCCTCTTTCGATCTCAAACGACTCATCACCACAGCTACTCACAAATCAGGCAACCAACTGGACCTGGTTTACACACGCAACTGCACCACAGAAAACATCCTGGTGACACCTCTCCACGTTTCAGATCATTTCCTCATTACTTTCAGTCTACAACTCTCTACCCCTGCACCACCACCCCCACCACCAGTCACTTTCAGACGAAACCTGCGCTCACTTTCCCCCTCCCATCTCTCCTCTGCCGTGTCATCCTCTCTTCCCCCACCCTCACAATTCTCATCTCTGGATGTGAATACCGCAACGGACACCTTATGCTCCACTCTAATCTCTTCTCTAGACATTATCTGCCCTCTCTCCTCCAGGCCAGCACGCACTACTCCCTCTAACCCCTGGTTATCTGAGGTTCTTCGGGAACACCGGACCAAACTCAGGGCAGCGGAGAGGAAATGGCACAAATCAAAAGACGCATCTGACCTGAGTATGTATCAATCTCTCCTCTCCTCCTTTTCTGTTGATGTTCATGCTGCAAAATCTTCATACTTCCACAACAAGATCAACAGCTCCTCCAACACACGATTACTCTTCAAGACATTCAACTCTCTCCTCTGTCCACCTCCACCACCTCCCGCCTCCTCCTTAACTGCTGACGATTTTGCGACCTTCTTCACCAACAAAACAACAGCTATCAGCAGTCAGTTCTCAGCTCCACACACACAGGAACCCAGACCGACCCCTTCCACAGCCAATACCCCTCTGTCCTCCTTTTCTTCGCTAACCGAGGAAGAAGTATCTACACTTCTCCTCTCCAGTCACCCTACCACCTGCCCGCTTGACCCCATCCCCTCACACCTTCTACAAGCCATCTCTCCCACACTTCTACCATCACTCACACACATCATCAACTCATCCCTCCACACTGGCACCTTCCCTACAGCATTCAAGCAGGCTCGGGTTACTCCACTGCTCAAAAAACCAACGCTAAACACATCATTGGTAGAGAATTACAGACCTATCTCTCTCCTACCATTCATTGCGAAGACACTTGAAAGAGCTGTCTTCAACCAACTAACATCCTTCTTGTCTCTAAACAACCAGCTGGATGTCAACCAATCTGGCTTCAAGAAAGGACATTCAACTGAGACTGCATTACTGTCAGTCACAGAAGCCCTACGGATCGCAAAAGCTGCTTCCAAATCTTCAGTCCTCATTCTCCTGGATCTGTCTGCTGCCTTCGACACAGTGAATCATCAGATCCTTCTGTCCACCCTCTCATCACTGGGCATCACAGGAACTTCACTCCACTGGTTTGAGTCCTATCTCACAGGTAGGTCCTTCAAGGTCGCATGGAGAGGCGAGGTATCCAGAGCACATCAGCTGACCACAGGGGTTCCCCAGGGTTCAGTTCTTGGTCCCCTCCTCTTCTCCATCTACACCACATCACTGGGACACATCATACAGGCACACGGTTTTTCCTACCACTGCTATGCTGATGACACACAGCTCTTCCTCTCCTTTCAACCAGATGATCCCACAGTAGCTGCACGGGTCTCAAGCTGTCTGGCGGACATCTCCACATGGATGAAGGAACACCACCTGCAGCTCAACCTGGCAAAGACTGAGCTTCTCGTCCTCCCTGCCAATCCGTCTCTACAGCACGACTTCACCATCCAGCTAGAGTCATCATTAATCACCCCATCAAGATCGGTCAGAAATCTTGGAGTAACGTTTGATGACCAGCTGACCTTCACAGATCACATTTCAAAGACAGCTCGATCATGCAGGTTTGCACTGCACAACATCAGGAAGATCAGGCCTTTCCTAACTGAGCATGCAACACAACTTATCGTCCAGGCCCTGGTCATCTCTAGGCTTGACTACTGCAATGCCCTTCTGGCTGGACTCCCAGCATGTGCGACCAAACCCCTACAGATGATCCAGAATGCTGCAGCTCGTCTTGTCTTCAACGAGCCCAAGAGGGCCCACGTCACTCCTCTGTTCATCTCTCTGCACTGGCTACCTCTAGCTGCTCGCATCAAGTTCAAGGCACTGACGCTTGCTTACAGAACTATCACAGGCTCAGCTCCCTCCTACTTTCACTCACTCCTACGAGTCTACATCCCTACCAGACACCTACGATCGGTCAACGAGCGACGTCTCGTGGTTCCATCACAGAAAGCCACAAAATCACTTTCCAGAACATTCTCATTTACAGTTCCATGCTGGTGGAACGCTCTCCCCACCCTCATCCGGAATGCAGAATCCCTGACAACATTCAAAAAACAGCTGAAAACCAATCTCTTCCGTGAGCACTTAACCTTATAGAAAAAAAAAACAAAAAAACAAAAACAAATCCTTTCCCTTTGAAACATAACTTATCAGGCTTATGCTACTCTGAATAATACCTGAACTTCGTATTTTGAGCACTTCCTGCGTTGTTGTTGCTTTTGCCTCTTTATGATGACTCGCTGAACTTAGTCCTAATTTGTAAGTCGCTTTGGATAAGGGCGTCTGCTAAATGACTAAATGTAAATGATGAACCTACATCTGAAGGAGAAGTCGTGGTGTAGTGTTGGGTTGGCAGGGATCATAAACAGTTCTGTCTTTGTAAGGTTGAGTTGAAGATGGTGGTCCTTCATCCAGCAAGACATATCTGTTTAAATACACTTTATATATATATGGCTTCACTTGGTCATTCATATGCACATACTGTACCTTGAATTTAAGATATTTCAGCAGTCTCATGACAATTCATAAGGGTTTTTATGATTTGGTGAATTTGTTGCACATTTATTTGCATTGTTATGTTCTCATTTGTGACGTTGTTCTCAGAAGTCAAATTATATAAAGTCATACAAAGTGTGTGTGTGTGTGTGTGTGTGTGTGTGTGTGTGTGTGTGTGTGTGTGTGTGTGTGTGTGTGTGTGTGTGTGCAGAAAAAGCTTTCAAAAACCAATATTCAAAGTTTGTCATAGTTATTTTAGTGACTCCTTCCTTATGTATCAATAATTGGTTTGTATCCTTGCTGTCTGCTGAGTGAACTGTCAAAAGACAAGTCGGTAAGAAAGCCGTCTCCAAGATTATAAATTGTAAATGTAATGTAAGATTTTCATTACGATGTGGAGAGTGCAGCCCAGAGTTGAATCCCCATCTCACTGATGCACACACACTGACAGCATTCCCCCTGTTTATGGAGTAAATGTTTATATTGAGCGCTCGGTCTGCGAGAACATGCCTTTGACGTGCGGCGATGTGAGAGTCAGCTGAAATGTAGACTAATCTGCAGTCTGAGAACGGGAAGAGGCGCTGATGGGGGTCTGAACGTCTGTCACGGGACAGCTGAGATCTCGAATCTCTCCCCAGGCTTCAGGCCTGCCAATCAATCAGCCTCCGAATGGCCTAAGCATTAATTATGGACTGTTTGCAGAGGTGGCAGGAGGTCAGCGGCGAACAGACAAGTCAAACGCCAGCGGTGCGAGAGGCTCAAAGGCTCCTGACAGCCACAGCCAATCACATTTAATCCTCAATGGACGAGTTTGGCCTGGTGTGAGGACAACATGCAGCAGCAAACGCCTGAGCTCTCTGTATCAACTCTGTCCTGATTGCTTTTGCAACTTTTCAGGACTTACTTTTGTTGGAGAGATACATGACATTAGAATAATGTGTTGTATTATAACAAAAAATGGTTACACTTTATTTTAAGGTGTCATTGTTACAGTGTAATTATATATTTGAGTAATAATAATCAACTACATGTACTTACTATAGGGTTAGGATATGAATTGGATTTGGTTGAGGGTTAGTTGCATGCAATTATGGATAATTTACTGTAATTACTATGGTAAGTATAGGGTTGGGTAACATATGTAACAAGGACACTGTAAAAGTGCTTCGCCTTCTGAGAATATAGTTCCCAGTATGTATACGGTTAGAAGATGGCTGAGTCTCATGTGACCTTGTATTTGTACACGCTGTGACTATACACATCACAACATGTAAATAGGAAAATGTTGGCGTTATTTTGTCACTTATTGGGAGCAGTATGCTAGCTGGAGCCATTTACCTCCAGTCTTTGTGCTAAGCTAGGCTAGCGGTGGGTCAGACAGAGTTACAGCACGCACAGAGATGAGAAGGGTATGTATGGACTTATCTAACTCTGGGGGATACGGTGAATAAGCTAAAGTCCCAAAAAGTCAGCGTGTTCCTTTAAGTTCAACTAATTACATTTAATATAAATGTATTAAATTGTAAATAACATGCAATTATGTGTCGGAAAACATTACATTCAGTTTGCACTTGTAAAATTTCTGTAATAAGTGCTCTTTTTAAAGTATGCTAAAGTGCACTTCTTTTTCAAAATGGTTGTCATCATAATAATTACTAATTATAATGTTATTCAGCATGTGATTGGCTGCTGACCACATGGCATTGACCTCTGCTGACGTTTACAATGCTGGGTCGTGTGTTCATATGTCGGGTTCTCGAAGTTCACATTCAGTTTCATTACTGAGACAAAAACTAATTAAAAACAAACTAAAAGATGCATATCAGATTTAATTAGAAATATAATCAATGCCTCATATCGATTTCACATCAGACCTGTATTAAAAATGTATTATGAAATCTATGCAGTTCCTGGTGAGATTAGAAAGTCAACATTAAAATATTTGCTGCACTGCAAATTAATTATTGTTACATCAAAATGATTTTGACTTATCAGTTTATATATGAGATTTATACTATTATTATTATTTATTTATTGTATGCAATAATCTGAATGTTAAGACATTAAAGTAGCAATTGATTAAGTGTTTGTGTATTTGTTCTTGTGTGTCATAAATCATTTCAAGGACCTGCACCAGGATATATTGATCCAGATTCATATTGACTTGTCGCTTGTTGTCATTAGCAGTTGCTTCACAACAGATGCTGTTTAAAGAAAGTAAGGACAAACATACTTTTGCCCTTTGAAGATAAAAGTAACTTTAATTCAACATTATTTATACATGGATTATGAATCAACTACAAAATATATAGCTGCTATTCTGGATCATATATGAATCACACACTTCTGATTGGCATATTGCATTAGCATGTGGCCTGTCTATGCCATCTTTTTCTGATTTTTTTTATTATGATTTTAATTAAAATAAAATTAGAACATAACAGCCACAAGAAAATGAATGACTTGAAAATAATTCCATTTAATCTCTTTAATTGATTAATTTGCTTTATGTCTGAAAGCTATCAGTAAAACAAAAATTATATGATATCTGTGACATTCTTTAGTTGTATGTGCTCAACATGTGTGTCCACATCAGCAGTGGATGAAGACGCGTTCACCTGTTGCTTACAGACATCAGAATCGTTTCACATTAGCCTGTAATCAAAGGCACCGTAGAGCTCTGGCAGTTTCTCATGTAATCAAGAGGACTTTCAATACTAGCCAGAATAGTGTCATTAACACTGCAGCTTTATTGATTAAATATAGATTGAGGGACCATTATTTAATTAGTTAATAGAGTTAATTAGTTAAGAGAGCCCTGAAACTCAAAAACATGAAGTAGATTTTTTGTTATTCAGTCAACACATGGTCAGTGCTAAACCAGAACATGTTATCAACCTCTTATGAATCAAACTTAATTCATAAGCTGCTTTTTTTTTCTACTTTCTTTTTCATTTACTTACATGCTGATTGGAAATGTTGCATGTTTCACAATTCTGCTTTCCAAAATCTGTCTCTAAAGGCCAGAGTTGGGGGAAGTTACTTTTAAAAGTAATGTGTTTCAATATTTTGTTACTCTCAAAAAAAGTAACTTATTATGTTACTCAGTTACGTTTTATGGAAAGTAATCCATTACATTACTTTTTGTCACCTGGGCTGCAATTTGCTTGTTTGTTTTTTTAATAACAACAAAAAAAGTCTAATCTAACAGTCTACTAATACTCAACTGAGAGTTAGTTGGCATGTAGGTGCAATGTTACTTATAGTCAACAGACTGTCTAAAAGGGACCATCAAAGTAAAGTGCACAACAATGTCACACTTCATTTCCCACCAAAAGTGAAATGAATAAGCCTCAGGCTGATGAAAATGCAAATTCACATCTGCACAAGAGAGGGCACAGAAAAAAAAAGGAAAGGAAAAAAAAGATACAAATCTGATGTATATTTAAAGTCTGTATGGTTGATTTGGATCATCGAAGGCCAGCTGCAAAAACATTGGATAAGAAAGTGAGATTAAATGCATTAAGTATATTTGTATTATTTAACATATTTAATTACTGCAGGTTTGCATGATATTCTGTTTTGCATTTTACCGTTTTTGTTCATTTTGAGGAATGCTAAATCTGTTTTGTGCAAGTGAGATGAGTAAATGCATGCTCACTTTAGTCTAGAAATGAAAGCTTTAGCATAAGTTCTGCTGGGAAGACTCAATTATTACGTCACTTATTGCTTCACTTCTATCCAATCATATTATTATGCTTATTGTATAAAAGCACGGTACTTACACATGTTTGAGTTCGCAGATACTGAAGCGACGATTACCCCCATCCTCCCCACCACCACCAGGATGGTCCCGTCCATACCTCCCAGGAGGGGGGTCGGCTGCGCCCCTGCCTTCATCTTTAGGCAGGAATTGCAGATCCGATACTCTCGGACTATGCACTACGGACGGGGCCTACGCCAAATGACTTTGTAGATTATCAGCTTGCTGAGCTGTCAATAAATGTATGGTTTATTGAAATAACTCTCCCGAGTCTTTCTGGTAGAACTAAAATATTCATCATGTTCACACACAACGCCTCTGCACTTACTCATTGAAGACTAAAATTTCATCTTTTAATATAATTTCATTATTTAATATTATTTATCTGTATTATCCTTCTTTATTAGTATTCATAATCAGTTGTATTATCTTATGAAGTTTAAAATGCACGAGTTAGACTGTAGATTGCATGGACACTTGTGTTTAAGGATCATATTTTAGACACAAGGAGGGGAGCTGGGAAAGTTATAGATTTTGTTTAGAGGTGTGTGTGTGTGTGTGCAATGCAACGTTCACTGAGCAGAGATGTTCCAATGATAATGATACTTCAATTGGCATGTTCTTTACAAGTAAAGGAATGTTTCAACTGATGCAAATATACCACAAATGTATACACTGATAAATAGTTTCTTAACATGAAAAGTGGATTTCCCCATGTGTAAGCATGAGGTATACGTTCCATTTTAAACATAAGCAACATGTTTTTTCTACTTTACAAGGAAGTTGAAAGTCCCTCAGTGGTGTATATAAGCTCATTCTTACTGTACTACGGCAGATAAACATCGGGAACACATAGACCTGGCTTGAATACAACATCTTCTCAAGTTTCTCTCCAATGCTGACGAATAAAGATTTTTTTTGGCAAGATAACTGGTGTCCTGTTCCGTGAATCAAATAATAACGGGGAAAAAGGCTTAATTCCAAGTCTACACTCATGATTCATCTCAACATGAGGACAGGAGAGCTTTATTGATATAGTAACTCAGAAAAGTAATGCGTTACTTTACTAGTTACTTGAAAAAAGTAATCTGATTACGTAACGCTCGTTTCTTGTAATGTGTTTTCCTCAACACTGCTAGACACATTAACTCTTTCCCTGCCACTGATCAGATTTTCCATCATTTATGACACTTTGGCTGCATCCGAAATCGCATATTGTCTTAAGTAGGTACTTATTTTTAATAAGTAATTACTCCACGACCGCTAAAAAAGTATGTTCTATAAAGTATGAACATGTGTAGTATGAATGTAATCTGGACGTACTACATTTGCCATGTTTTCATTATCATGTGATCTACCAGTGTCAGTTGTTTAGCTTCACTATCATTCATAAATCCGCGTGGGATAGTAAAGTGTCCATCGAACGCACACTTCAGAAGTAGTAGGTCAGTAGTTGCCTACTCTTTTATGAGTACTGTGAATTTGGACATAATTATTTTGTCTCATACTGTTTTTCACCTACTATATAGTAGGGAAGTATGCGAATTCGGATGCAGCCAATGCTTCCTTGCCATTGACGAGTTTTCCCGGCAATCCGTGTTTTCACTGTTATACGGTAGGTGGCGCTGTACCGCATCTTCTGAAACAGTATTGCATCTGCAGATCCAAAAACAAGCAAAGAAGAAGATCTGCGTTAAACAGAAAGAGTGGATGGAAGTTGTTTATGCACAAGTAATCTAACATGATTATCAAAACCTTCAACAAATCAAAACTGCCTAACGTTACCGATTTAAATGTCAAACCCATGAAAAGGCTGCAGCCGTGAAGCTTTGGGGGTGTCGATGTACTCAATCTTCTCCATCTATGTTTTTAATCAGCGTTCTGAATCCAAAATCTTTGACTTTTTACATATTCATACATCAAAATATTCTGGGCACCATACCATTTCTATGTGAATATGATCAACAATGCTTGAGCTGACTAGCAACGTATACAAAATGCTAGCAGGGAAAGAGTTAATTCCTAAAATGTTTAAAGATATTTTAATGTATGCTGCAGAAGAGTTTACATCACATGATTAGGATGATTATATTCTTGTTTTGAATATTAAACAAACATTACAATGTTTTTTTGTTCTTAGTGATTTGATAAATCATGCATGAAAGGGTTAATGTGAGAATGACGTGACTGTGAGTCTATGAAGGACAGTCATTAATTAGCGAGGTTAATCCGCTGTGAAGGTAAGCAGTTTCAGTATCTGAGAGATCTTCACTTTACCTGAGAGACTCTGGCCGTGTCAGCAACCCTCAGCTGTTCATCTGAAGCATGGAGTGACTCCGGTGTCCTTGATACTGCTGTGTTGACAGAAGATTCAGAAGCTGTGAAGACTTTAGCAAATTATGAGTGAAAGACATATGAAATCTGTTTGTTGTTTGTTCAGCATTTCTCACAGTTTGTCTTATCTTTTTAGCAGCACATCAGTCAATCCTGCGTCAAACCTCCCGGTGTAAGTCTTTAGTAAATTTCCAAATAGTAGAAAACCAAATGTGCTGATCGCAGGCGGTTCTGGTAGTGGAGAAGAGGGTGTGAAAGCGGTGCTCCTACATCTGAAATCCCTTAAATATTTGAAATATTATTATATGGCGACCTATATAAGTTTTACGCATGCAGTAAGATGTGTCTGATGACTTCTTGCTTTCTCTCTATACACACACACACACACACACACACACACACACACACACACACACACACACACACACACTAACCCGACCCCTAAACCTACTCATCACACACACACACACACACACACACACACACACACACACACACACACACACACACACACACACACCCCTGTATTCTGTATTTTTACATCAACAAACATGATTTAAAAGCTGTTTTCCTCATGGGGACCAAACAATGTCCCCACTAGGACAAGGATTTTGGATATTGCCATCTTTGTGTAGGGTTTACCTGGAACACACACACACGTCAACATAACGGAAAAACTCAGTAAATGCCTGAACAGGCAATCAATCCCAATAAAAAAGTCATTAAGGTTCTTATTGAGTGGTTTAACATAACATTGCATAAATTATTTATTGATTTTATAAATAAAGTGTAAAAGTTACACTCTTAATTTAAAGTTCCACATTAGACAATCTACTAACTACATGTATAAGTAACTTTGAAACTAGATGTCAACTAACTCTCATTAGTGTATTAGTAGACTTAAAGTTAGTAGAGTTAAAATAAGTTGAAATAGTTGCAAAGTTACTTATAGTGAGCAGAATGTCTGTTGAGGAGAATCAAAATAAAGCATTATCAGATATTAATCACACAGTCTACTAATACTCGAATGACTGCCAGTTAACATGTGGTTACAACACTACTTACAGTCAGTAGAATATCTAAAGTGGACTATCACACTACACAAAGTCTCATTAAGTCTCGGCACACCTGTCAAAACACGACCTGTCTTCATTTATTCATGCTTTGCCGTTGCTCAGGCATGACCGTCCACCGCAGACTCGCTCTTTACTCTTTTCTTAAAAGTGTGGCAGTAGTTAGAAGCAGCTAAGTAAAGAAAATCCATAATTTAAAGGAGTAATAAAAGCTTTTGAGAGCACCGCTAAATTTGAAGTGAATTGCAATCGTGGCAGTCTGAAAGTGCACGGAGGAGGAAGCTTTTGTGATTAAGTGAGACCTCCATAGAGATTAATGGAGGAATATTCCTGTGGCAGATAACTTTATTCACAAGATGTCAGCTTTGGCTGCCGAATGCTGTAAACTGGACCGTAAGCTCTTTCAAAGCACTGTGTCGGATTATGCTTTGCTAGTCATTAAAATGTAATGCCAGCCTCAATGCTGTGTAAGTTCCCGGAAGAATATAACTTTATGATTACATTTCAAATTGATCTGGATGTTCACAGCTCGGTCCCCGGTGGCGTCTCTGGCAAACGATGAGAGAAACTACGGGACTCGGAGGACAGACGTCGACGTGCCTTGTTGAAATAGTTGGCCTAGTTTGCCGCTGTGTTTCGTGCATTTGTTCTGCTCGTTTTATGCTGTCAAACGGTGTGACATCATAATGATTGAGGATGAAAAGCTGTGACTCATTGTTTCATCAAAACGTCTCGTCAAAATGTTTCAGCGAATGTTCCATCAAAAGTTTTCCGGGGCCTATGGGATGCATAATGATATTATTACTTGAGACAAAGATGATATCACAGATATAACAGGTTATCAAGTTCATAAAAAATAGAAAACTAATTGTCTTGCGTTCATGAATATTGCTCATTTTGAGATGAAAACAGAAGTTTTGTGATATTCATCTGAGAACTCTGGTTTCACTGCGGAATCTAACAATTGCAGGATGTTACACTTCACAACGTCGCCTTGAGTTTTGAGTTATTCATACAAAGGTTGGTGAATAAATATTGATGCTTTATTGACAAAGTATCTTGGTTCTGTGTAACAGCCTGTTTCTCCTTCCTGCTGTGATAATGAAAGTCTTTCTGTGTTTATCTTTTCAAAACAAAAATATGTATCAAATATACACTGCAATTTATGTTTGATTGTTGCAATATGTTATTCTTTCTAACTGTAGATAATGCATGCTTTACAAATTTATACTGTGATTCCATAAAACATGGAAACCCAACGTGCGTGTGTGTGTGTGTGTGTGTGTGTGTGTGTGTGTGGGATTAAGGGGTGGAGATGGGTAGGTTTAGGGGTGGGTTTAGGGATCAGGGGGTGGAGATGGGTAGGTTTAGGGGTGGGTTTAGGGATCAGGGGGTGGAGATGGGTAGGTTTAGGGGTGGGTTTAGGGATCAGGGGGTGGAGATGGGTAGGTTTAGGGGTGGGTTTAGGGATTAAGGGGTCGAGATGGGTAGGTTTAGGGGTGGGTTTAGGGATCAGGGGGTGGAGATGGGTAGGTGTAGGGGTGGGTTTAGGGATCAGGGGGTGGAGATGGGTAGGTTTAGGGGTGGGTTTAGGGATTAAGGGGTGGAGATGGGTAGGTTTAGAGATCAGGGGGTGGAGATGGGTAGGTTTAGGGGTGGGTTTAGGGATTAAGGGGTGGAGATTGGTAGGTTTAGGGGTGGGTTTAGGGATTAAGGGGTGGAGATGGGTAGGTTTAGGGGTGGGTTTAGGGATCAGGGGGTGGAGATGGGTAGGTTTAGGGGTGGGTTTAGGGATTAAGGGTTGGAGATGGGTAGGTTTAGGGATGGGTTTAGGGATCAGGGGGTGGAGATTGGTAGGTTTAGGGGTGGGTTTAGGGATTAAGGGTTGGAGATGGGTAGGTTTAGGGATGGGTTTAGGGATCAGGGGGTGGAGATGGGTAGGTTTAGGTATATGTAAGGTGGGAGGAGTTGGATCTGGATCCATCTCCTCCCCCTGGAGTTTGTGTTCTGCAGTGTGGACCATCTCGAAAAATGTCCCAACAAAGATGGCAATATTCAAAATCTTTGTCCTTGTGGGGTAATTTTTTGGTCCCCATAAGGAGCTTGTAAATCATACTAAGTAATGAAAAAAAAAAAAAAAAAAAATGCAGAAAGTGTGTGTGTGATGGGTAGGTTTAGTGTGTGTGTGTGTGTGTGTGTGTGTGTGTGTGTGCGTGCGTGCGTGCGTGCGTGTGTGTGTGTGTGTGTGTGTGATGGGTAGGTTTAGGGGTCGGGTTAGTGTGTGTGTGTGTGTGTGTGTGTGTGTGTGTGTGTGTGTGTGTGATGGGAAGGTTTAGGGGTAGTGTTAGTGTAAGAGAGAATTTATAGTTTGTACAGTATAAAAGCCATTATGTCTATGGAAAGTCCATATACTGTAAAACATACAAACCTGTGTGTGTGTGTGTGTGTGTGTGTGTGTGTGTGTGTGTGTGTGTGTGTGTGTGTGTGTGTGTGTGAATTTTGTAACGTGAACTTTGTAAAGAATAAAAAAGTTTTATTAGTTTTCTTTCAAACTAATTTTTCTTTCTTTCTTTCTTTCTTTCTTTCTTTCTTTCTTTCTTTCTTTCTTTCTTTCTAGCTTTCTTTCTTTCTAACTAATCTATCTTTCTATCTTTCTTTCTATCTTTCTTTCTTTCTAACTAATCTTTCTTTCTATCTTTCTATCTTTCTTTCTAACTAATCTTTCTTTCTATATTTCATTATATCTATCTATCTATCTATCTATCTATCTATCTATCTATCTATCTATCATCTATCTATCTATCTATCTATCTATCATCTTTCTTTCTTTCTTTCTTTCTTTCTTTCTTTCTTTCTTTCTAACTAATCTTTTTTGCTCCATTTTTAAAACTCGCACTCATGTGAAAAACACTGGAAAAGCAATGAAACACGACACTGTGGTCAAAAGCAAAATAAATGCAAAAACACATGTTATGTGGCAGGACAGGCATGTAGCAGGTTTACAAGAAATGTGGTTTATAAAAGAAATATTATTATTATTTCTTTTTTTTTTTTTTTTTTTTTTTTAGGAGTGAATTGTAATGTAGAGAACTGAACTGTGTTTTTACAGAGCAGGATTGAGCACTTACATGTTATATACGTGTTATATAAGTGTTATATGTCCAAGGTTTATTTGACAACAACTCCGAGGTGATATCTGAAGATTGAAACTACAAAATCATTTCAACTATTAATTCCAGTAATGAATCCCTGTCGGTTAGTTTGGGATGGCCACTGGTTAATCAGGCTGGATGAACTGCAGTAATTATGTTTGTGAGCTACATAATCAAAGCGTTCTCTGATGTCATTTTGGCATGAACATAACTCTGTTCTTCCCACCTTGAAAGTTTGTTCTTCTTTTCCCTCAAAGATTAAAGGCTTGTGATGTTACAAGGTCTTTTTCAAGTCTGTTTGCCTGTGCTGGTGAAACAGGTGTTGGTCTCCAGTGCTGTTTTATGCAGTATTCATGTGGACCGGCCTCTTGACTCTTGGCTTCATATGACAGATCACTGCATCTTTTACTTACACCAGCGTCTTTTGGACAGATTATCGTCTGTGATGTTATGCACTGATTAGATTTGGATTGTCATCAGCCACATCACAACAGAAAGCATAACTATTCTTACAGGTTTCTGATTTTATATTAATTCATATTATTTGATTGTTTTTAATAAGAAAGAAGCTTGAGGATCCACCCTTAAGTGCACCTCTTATGCTTTTTTTCAGATATAACATTTCATGCAGTGTGTAATAAAGCTGTTTGTGAATGTAAAAGGTCTGGAAAGTTCGAGTCAGTAATTCAGTCTCACTTCATGTTGAACATATGTAGGTTTGTAACTAATTTGCATAATGTCCGCCTTTGGTCTTGATTGGCTGAATAACCTCTCTTAGCCCCGCCCTCAAACACTGTCATTTATCTGAGACTGGAAGAGTTTGGTTCGTGTTGTTCATGTGGAGAAGACGCTGTTTTCTGAGATTGATACAGTGAAACCCACGCCATCATTACTGTTCGTATCACTGTATATCAAGAGCTGAGATTCAGATATGATAATGAGCGTTTGGTTTCTGACCAATCACAGCAGAGCAGCTCTCAGAGAGGCGGAGCTTAGAGAGACTGAATCCTTGATCGAAGCGTTTCAGACACTGAGAGAAAAGAGCTGACGCTGCAGTGGAGATTATGAGGAAATTAAAGTGTTTTTGACCTTGGATGCATGTAAACCTGTTGTAGGAGACCTTTCACACAAAATTATGAACCTTTAAAATAGCATAATAGCAATATAGTTACCAAATGTCAAGAGAGAGTGCTGGCATCTCTGTAGTTATTATATAATGTTGGATGTGGCTGTTAGTGAAAGTCATGATCAGCAACCCATCAAAATAATCAACTTGACATCAACTTGTGTGTGAAATAGTACACACATTTTATAAACAAGATTTGATTCTTACAATGCAACTTTTTTTTTTCTTTTTTTTTTTTTACAATGCTATTGCACTTACCTTAGTGATTGTTATCATACAAGTATATTTCATAAATGCACACTTAAATGCTTGCAGATGTTTGCTATTGTTTCAGTGATTATCAACACGGGTCAGTTTTGTATGTTAGGATGACGATGTCTGTGCTTTCTAGATGGAAGCTTAAAACAAAAAAATCAATATGCTGTGTCATGTAGAGTATATGAGCAGTGTGGAGTGGACCAATATTTTAATATTACAGATACCGCACTATCAAACGCATAACCAGCACACGAACTCTGCAAGCATTCACTGAGCTTTACACAATGTTAATAGATTGTTATCAGTATTAGGATGAAAGAAAGACAGAATTGTGAAATATTATACATTTTTTGTGTGTGTGAAAGTTTTATGGCGCGAGGGTTTGCATGATCAAAGATCAAAGATTCACTTTTATGTCAAAAATCTAAAGGTGTTTAATAATGCAAGCGGGGACGAGAAACGACTCGGCTCTCGTCTTTCAAACACATGATTTGTGTCTCTGTAGTCCTTCTAAACAATTAGACTTCATTTGTAAATAATTAAGAGCTAGATATGCAAAACTGTTAACCTCAACTATTAAACAATGTCACATTAAGCATCGATTGGAAGTAGATTGATTGAACAGAGGTCAGGTATTGAATTTAACACTCCCCATTATTTTGCCATTTTATACAATATGACTAAAAATTATATTTGGTTACACTTTATTTTACGGTGTTTTGTTACACTGTAATTATACATTTAAGTACTGATTAATATCAAGTAACTACACATACTATAGGGTTAGGGTTAGTTGCATGTAATTATGCATAATTTATATAGTTATAATGTAACATATGTAACAATGACAATGTAAAATGAAGTGTTACCTAATATTTTAATAGTTTAAAGTCAGCATGAAACAGAAGCTGTGCTCGTCTTTTCTTCACTATTGTGTATCCGAGTGAAACACTTCTGGAACAAGAACACATGTGGGCGGGGCTTGATTGGATGGTTGTGGTTTGCTATTGGCTGATCTCATGTGAGTGACAGGTTGCCCCGCCCTCGTCATCAGAGAAGAGATGTCACTGTTGTTCTGATTCAAGATTACGCACATGAATTTAAAACAGTAATAATGATTTGCACGGATAAATCATTTATAATAAATACTGCAATCTTCCATAGAAAGTAAGCATAGTCCTTTTTTGATTTCACGATGTCTTAAATACTTATGTAGATACAAATGTTACGTGTTTTGATTGTTTTGCGCCGCATCCTCTGTAATGACCGTGTCCTCTCCAAATAAAGTGTCAGAAATAACCTAGAAACAGTGAAGTGTTGCACACTGTGTCCTGAGGGATGGTACACACGTATAATGATACACCCAGAAATATTCCTGCGACAGGGAACAGATGCTGGAGCCTCCGGGACTGAGGAAGGGCGAGTGATAATTGTGTCAGCTCGAGTGTTGAGATCCCACTCCATTCCTCAGGAAACCCTGATCGCTGCACTTACACGAGTGTGTAGGAGAGCATTGTTTCCACTAAACTTATGTTTTTTTTTCTGGACAAACTTGAGAATACATTTTTATCTGACCAACAAGTCCAGCTCGACAAGACAAAGCATTATCAGGCAATATACGGAGGCAAGAAGTAATAAAGATGCCATCGAACGTTTTCTGATGACAGTCAGTTCCCTTATTAAGGACCCGCTGACACCCTTTGGACAGGGAATGTTATTAAAGCATCTTAAGCAAAGGTTGATGGGGATAGTTGTGATTTAGAATTAATATACATATCAGCTGTAGTTAAGAGTCATTGATATGTTGTACATTTTCATTAGTCAGTGTAATAGCGATTAGTGTCGCTGAATCTGGTGTATCCTGCTTCTTGCATTCTTATTCTTCCTTCTTTTTTTGTGGATGCAACTCATTTGCAGAAGAACAGGCTTTTCTCTATGTTATAAAATGTTTCGTCTTAGTTACAACACAGGTCAAGAGTTTTGGAAAATGAACGAAGGTTACACTCTTATGGCCGGTTCAGATTACACGATTTTTTTGTCTTATGCGATAGTCACTGTGTCAGATTACACGATTTTGATTCCTAAAATCGTGTCGTGTCGTGGACAAGAACCATGTCAGACTACACGTTTCTTCCAGACCAGTCATTGCGTGTCGACGCGCGTGAAGGCGAAACTATAGCGCCTGACTTCCGGAAACGAACGTAAACAAACAATGGATGAAGCGGCGATTTTCGTATTGGCTGTCTTGTGTTCAGAAAAAGATAAAAAAAGAAAGAAAACCCGACAATGGACACGTTCCTGGATTGCACGAAGAGGACAGTATGGACTGTCAATCCTTCAAAGAGAACTTGAGGTAAAATATGTTTAATCAGTAAAATCTAGTCTATGCATACACACACACACACACACACTTAAACTCACTCACATAATACACACACATAAACTCACTCATTCACACACACTCTCGCTCGCTCGCTCATTCACACACACTCACGCATTCTCACTCGTAACACACATACATAATCACACTCACACAAGTTTCTCTATAGCGAAGTACAATTTAATGAATGATTAGTTAGCTTAATGCTAATTCCAGTCAGTTACTCACCGGGTTGCTGAAGTACTTCTGCTATTTTTCGCCAGCATTTTTCTTTTTTAATTCTGTCATGGTACTCTCTCGATGAAACATCATACAGGCAGGAGTACTGTTGCCACAGCTCCACGAACCTTTCCTCCATTTCATAATTCCACTTAGCAACACCATTGTCTCTATTTCGTTTCGGCATTTTTGAAAGCTGTGTATGGAAATGCGGTCAATGTCACACGTGATAGAACCCGTCGTGGAGGACCGAAAAAAAATAATTAAACATGCTAGTCTTTTTGTCGTGGTGTCGTGAAGCATCGCAGACGCAACGTAGGCTGTCGCCCGCTATGACACACTATACGAGATGAAACGATCGAATCTTGCGTCCCGACGCCCGTTGTCGTATACGAATTCCCACGACACTCTAAGTCAAACGGATCGTGGCAAAATCGGGCTAAAATCGTGTAATCTGAACCGGCCATTAGATGAAAAGGTTCTAGAATGTTGAAGGCACTTCATATATGTGACCCTGGACCACAAAACCAGTCACATGGTTACATTTATTGAAATTGAGATGTATACAACTTTATTTTGTTCCAATCAGAATTTGGGACAGCTTCTGGACATAGTGGAAGCAGAAATGAAAACATTAAAAAAATGGTTTGATGTTAATAAACTGTCACTAAATATAGATAAAACTAAATTTATTTTATTTAGTAATAAACAAATAAATACAAAAGTCCAGATAAGGATTGATAAATTTGAATTAGAATTGGTAAATTAAATTAAATTCTTAGGTATCATCATTGACCGCAAGATCAGCTGGAAATCTCACATAACCTATATAAAGTCAAAAATGTCTAAAACACTGGCTATCCTGTCTAAAACAAAACACATTCTTGACTCAAAGGCCCTAAACATATTGTACCAGTCTCTAATAGTGCCATACATGACTTATTGTGTAGAGATCTGGGGAAATACATACAAAACAATAATAAAACCAATTGTTATTTTGCAAAAACGTGCAATACGAATTATAAATAAAACTGATTATTATCACCCAACAAACAAGTTATTTATGAACTCCAACCTATTCAAATTTAATGACTTGGTGGAATTTAAAATAGCAAAAATAAATTTCCAGACTGTGTCCAGAACTTGTTTCAGATGAAATCTACTCCTTATGAGCTCAGAGGAACACTTATGTTCAGCAAACCTCAAATCAGAACCAATGTCAAACAGAGATGTCTGTCTGTCCAGGGGGTCAAACTGTGGAATAGTCTCGATGATGAGTTGAAAATATGTAAATCCATTAGTAGTTTCAAGAAATTATAAAAAAAAATAAAAAAAGATCACATTATACAAAACTGAATGAATTTAGTTTCTTTTTCTTTTAGTAATTGTATGCATGATGACTTTGGGACTTGGTGTTGTGTGTAAAATAAATGTTATGCAAAAAGGATCGGCGCAATAAGCATAAGCTTCAGCCGACACCTTTTCGGTCGATCAACTTTTCTCTCTTTTAAATATTGTTTACATTGTAGTTTAATTTTTGTTTCTATGTTTGCTTGTAAATTGCTTTTCTTTATTTTTTTTTGAAGTTGACCGAAATAAACTCTCTAACTAACTAACTAACTAACTAACTAACTAACTAACTAACATCATCTGAAAGCTGAATAAATAAGCTTTTCATTTATGTATGGTTTGTTATGATAGGACAATATTTGGTCGAGATACAACTATTGAACATCTGGAATCTGAGGGTGCAAAAAAATCTAAACATTGAGAAAATCTCCTTTAAAGTTGTTCATTTATGTTGGCGATTGTGCTGCATTCACTCACACAAATACATGTTTTATATATTTACAGTAGGAAATGTACAAAATATCTTCATGGAACATGATCTTTACTTAATATCCTTATGATTTTTGGCATAAAAGAAAAATCTATAATTCTGACCCATACAATGTATTGTTGGCTATTGCCACAGATATACCCGTGCGACTCGAGACTGGTGACGTGATCCAGGCTCACATATTGAACCTTTAGGGGTTCCATCATGGGATCAGTTTATGGATTTAGTTTCAACGTGCAAAATGTATTACCTTCAGATATGATTTTGTGCTCTAAATCTAATTTTGTTACATAAACAATATAAGTTGTTCAGAGGAACTTAATTGATATCACATGAAACCAGTCAGCATTTCTGTAGAACTGACACAATGACAGCAAATCAAATGAATACATGCCTTTCAATCATGTTAATTTGCTCTTGCAATTATTTATGAAATGACTTTCAAGCTTGGTAAATAACTTTTGTGTATGAAAGAAAAAAACTAGAAAATACAGAATGTGTACTCAGTTCTCTCTCTCTCTCTCTCTCTCTCTCTCTCTCTCTCTCTCTCTCTCTCTCTCTCTCTCTCTCTCTCTCTCTCTCTCTCTCTCTCTCTCTCTCTCTCTCTCTCTCTCTCTCTCTCTCTCTCTCTCTCTCTCTCTCTCTCTCTCTCTTGTTTTTAAACATGCAAACCTTTAGTTAATCAAGGACTACCCTCCTGAAAAAGTACACTTACTGTATATAATATACTTAAAGGGTTATTTCACCCACAAATGCAAATTCTGTCATTAATAACTCTCCCTCGTGTCGTTCCAAACCCGTAAGATCTTTGTTCATCTTCGGAACACAAATGAAGATTAATGAAATCTGAGAGCTTTCTGTCCCTTCATTGACAGCAACAACATTGCAACTTTCAAGGCCCAGAAAGGTAGTAAAGACATTGTTAAAATATTATTTATTCAACAATCTCGTCTCGTCCACGTTATTCTCCTACGCTGTTGACGTAGTGCAGCGCTTCTGGGTTCTATATCAGAACGCCGGCTCACTATTGGCTGACGCTGGTCATGTGTGATGATGAGTGTGATGCTGGCCAATAGTGAGCCAGCGTTCTGACGTACAACCCAGAAGCGCTGCGATGTTACACTACGTCAACAGCGTAGGAGAATAACGTGGAAGAGAAGAGACTGAAGGCAGGGGCGATTCCAGGATTTTATAAATGGGGGGGGCACAGGGGGTACCAAGAACCAGTGAGGCCCATGGGAAATAAGAAAATTCAACTGGAAATAAATACTTGTTTAGAAAACATTAAGCACGATTTCAAAAATATTTGCAATGCCCTGCGCCCTAATATAGATGGTATTAAATGTGGCACTGCATGTTTTGGACCACACAGTTTTGTTCTAATAAATAAAAAATAAAAAATAAAGACTCTGTCCTCTTTTCATTCTCAACTCCCCCCAATTCTGCCAAAAAAAAACAAACAAAAAAACATTAAGTATCGAAATTACACAGAGTTGCATGTAGTTATGGTGTTAGTTAACATTCTCACATTTTAATGTTTACCATGCCACAAATATTATTGTGCCTTTAGTCTTTAAAACAACATAACGTAGTATATCTCTTTTATATTTATGTGGTGGAGTGCGCTGCCGCTGAATAACACTGACAAGTCCTCTCTATTCAGTAACGTTAGTCTGACAAAGTTACGTTAGCTAATCTAACGTTAAGGTCCTTGCACACTAACATACGGTGCGATATTTCAAAATATATACTGTAATTGAGTGTGTATAAGTTACCATAAACAGTGACGTGTCGAGGTGTCTCTCTCTCCTGTTTGAAAAACGCAGACCAGTGATTCTGCTTTGCGAATCGCAAATCAAGCAGTGATTGACAGCGCTCTGATCCAATGGCGTTGGGCATTGTCATGTTGACAGTAAATCTAGCCCAATGATGTCGGAGGGGGGCACCAGGGGGGGCCAATCATATTACAGGGGGGGCCGGTGCCACCCCGTGCCCCCCTTCTAGACACGCCCCTGACTGAAGGTCTTACGGGTTTGGAATGACATGAGGGTGAGTATATATATATATATAAAAAATAAGTATGAATAAATAAATAAAGTAATCATTTTTGGGTGAACTAACCCTTTAAATCCAGAATAAATGTGTTTTTAGGACACTTGCTTTTGGTTAGTTGCAATTAAATGAAAATGGATTATAGTTTAAATGTAAATTAAAAGCAATAAGATGATATTTAGAGTGATTATTTTGACCCACTAATGTAGGACTTAAATACATATTTAATTAATTATATTGTCTTTGAAATATGGTTGAATGTACTGACAAGCATTTATAGTAAACTTAAATATACTTTAATGACATTTCTATTTAAACTTTGTATGTCATGTATTTAAATATATTTGTCATAATGAACACATTTGTAATGAATTTGCAATTGTGTACATTTAAATATATATTAAATGCAATATTGAATAACACACTATAGTCAACTACTTTACATGTGCGTTAACTTAGACTTCTTTATTGTCATTTTATCCAGTTTGCAACATATAAAAAAAACAGTGATGTATAAAAATAAATAAAAATAAAATAGAATATAATCAAGACTCGTCAAATTGAGGCAATATATTTAGATTCTTAAGGTGCACGAGAGGTCAATAAATAACTGATTACATAAAAGAAACAAATTAAAAGAATGGTAGCAACATGAGTAGGAGTTATACATCTGATAATATGTTAGTCATCACGTCAAACTAAGTGTTTTAAAGCATGACAAAATATTATTAAAACATAATGATTTAAAACTTTTAATGTGACATCAAAGTGCACTTTAAGAAACAGTAATGAAAGTGTGCTGTCTTTAACCTGCCTTTTATCTTTAATGTTTTATAATCTACATGTACAGTTTGTTTTAAATATACTTATTTTAAGATTTGAAGTACAGTACTAGCTGTGCCATTAACATGTGGAAACTAGTGTAAGCTGTTTACCACAGTAAGAGAAGCAGTTTAACTGTGTTACTGAATCACTTTTCCTCTCTAACAGGGCTGGGTTTCCCAATGACTTCTTAGTGTTAAGAGGGTTTCGGGAAACGCAGCCCAGAACAGCACTCGTGTTTCTCCTTTAAATGAACATGAGTCAAAGCGCCCGCACTAAACAGAAGACCCTGAGTTACAGTAAATGCTCCAGGGCTTAATGTTGATGTGTCTCAGGGTCGAGCTCTTCTCTGAGATCAAACCTGCAACATTTGTGCTACAAATATTAATATTTCAACAAAGGCTTATACCATTACCAATAACTCTGGGGAAAGAAAACCCGATATAAAATACTGGTTCAGTGATTAAAGGCTTTTGATGAAATACGGAGGTCTGTCTAATTAAGTAACTCTCGCAATCTTTTACAATATTGTTCCAAGAACCTCTAACAGCGCTTTCTGCTCGAGGACCGGAGGACTCCAGACAAATCAATCAATATCTTAAGACCAAACATGTGAAATCCTTAATCAAAGTAGTTGCAGCCAGACGAAGTGCCGGTGTTAAAACATGCTGAAATCTACACACACACGCACACGCACGCACACACACACACACACACACACACACACACACACACACACACACACACACACACACACACACACACACACATACTCTCACACACACACACACACACACACACGCACGCACGCACACACTGACTCACTTACACACGCACGCATACACACACACACACACACACACACACACACACACACACATACTCTCACACACACACACACACACACACACACGCACGCACGCACGCACACACATGCACGCACGCACGCACACACTGACTCACTTACACACGCACGCATACACACACACACACACACACACACACACACACACACACACACACACACACACACACACACACACACACACACACTCATGCACACACACTGTTAAAGTACACTATCTGTCAAATGTTTGGAATAATTACAGTATTTTAATGTTTTTTGTTTGTTTTAAAGAGGTATCATATGCTCACCATTTATTTAATAAAAAATAAAGTAAAATAGTGAAATATTATTGCAATTTAAAATATCTGTTTTCTATGTGAATATATAATTTATCCCTGTGATCAAAGCTGAATTTTCAGCATCATTACTCCAGTCTTCAGTGTCACATGATCCTTCAGAAATCATTCTAATATGATGATTTGATGATCAAGTAACATTTATGATTATTATGATTATGATATGATTATAATGGCTTTTTGCTGCATATTTTTGAGGAAACCGTACATTTTTGATGAAGAACTGTGATTTATTACTGACCACAAGTTCAGTGTTTAATTAATTTCCTCAAGCTATATGGTTAAAGTACTGACGAATGAACTGACAAGCATTAGTAAACTGAAATACACTTAATATAACAGTATAGTACTTCATAAAGCTAACAGTGGCATCCTAAATGAATTAAAAACCTAAAAAAGCAAAACACACCTGATGCACCTGATTTTCCAGAAGTAGAGATTTTAAACATTGCTGTTATTGTTGTTGATTAAAGGCACAATATGTATTTTTTTTTATTTAAAAATATAAAAAATCACTATATCCATGTTATATATTTTTTAAAGTTGTGTATTTACATTATCCCGACAGTTCCAATTAACTTCTAAATCCAGAGAAATGAATATTTTAATTCGAAGACACGGACCGTGTCTTTATTTCCGTTTTGTCGCCGTCAATGTCGTCATATCCGTGTTGTCTCTGGTTTCCGCTCGTGCTGCCATGGCAACCAGAGCTATGAACCAGAGCCCTCTGATAGTAACCAAACTGACGCGGACAACTGTGTAGTTCACAATGTCTATTTGCACGCTGTTGTTGTTTCGTTCAAACATTATGGACCATGGCAAGCAGACTTTGGATAAAAAAAGGAGAACTAAACCGAGAATCAATATCAGCGCGGTGTTTTCGAGATGTCGAGAGCTCCCATGGACACTGTATAAACGAGAGCTCCACGTCCGAGACTTCGACAACTCCTACATGTACTTTATTAAACAGGTGAGCACATTTACATAAAACTAATCAAGGTTATATAGTTCAACAATGATAAAATGTTAGAATATGATCTGTATGTTATTCTAATGTTGATCTAGCTAGCTTACTGCTAGTCTCATACAGACAAACTAATGTTAACACATACATTTCAACACATTCAAATGCAGTTTAGAGTGATAGTGTAATGTAAGACCAAGTGAAACAGCGCTGCGTTACCTCACAAGTTTAATTTGTCTAATAAATTCTGCGTGTAGTTCGGTAGAATGAAATGTCCATATTCCTTTTATATCCGCGGGACTCGCATCGCGTTTGGAGCTGATAGCTGTCTCTTAGCAATCCCGAACTGCTTCATATCACAGTCATGATAAAAGCATCGATGTATTCAGTAATCCATATACATTATTAGATCGGTCGGCTTGACGTTGACGACAAAATCCATAATTCATAGCAAATGTTGCGTCATCAATCTATGCCTTTGTTATTGTAAATAGGTTAGCGACCCCTAGTGGAGAAA